>JAQGAY010001605.1:0-13601 GCA_034698085.1 Polydesmus angustus
AAATAGAAAATAGAAAAAATAGAGAATATAGAAAATAGGAAATATTAAAAATAGAAAATATCGAAAATAGTAAAAATTATTTAATAATAATATGATTAAAAATTAAGTTGATACTACAGTTAATACTACAGTTATGCACTGATAGGTTTGAACAGTGAAATTTAAATTTCATTCCGAAATTAACTTCTGTAATTATCAAAGCTCAGTTTTTTTCCAAAAACAAAAACAAAAATTATAAAGGTATAGGGTTGAGATTAAACCATCTAGTGAACTAAAAAAAAATTACTCACCATAAATTATCTTATTTTGAAAGCTAATAAAATCCACATTTTTGAAAATAAAATTTTTAAAAAAGAACAAAAATAAAGTTGATCATTTCAGTTTTGATATTATTTATGCGTAATGAAAATAACTTAAATTTAGCGGCCACCACCCTCTTTGCAGTGACGGAACCTTTTATGTTATTGCAATCTATCATATGCACAACTCTTTTATAGAAAAATTTCAATTTTTTGAAAAATGTAACATCCATCCGTTTTTATTCCCACAATTTATAATAGCCATGATTTTTTAATTTATTTGAAATGAAAGTAAAAGTTATCATTGTCGCTTAAGTCTGTTTACATAAAATAAATCTTTAAAAATATTGTTAGGGAAAGTCGAACCGTGGTTCGAGTTCAAAGGGATTCTCCTCAAATGACTGTGTATTCTGATCAACCTAAAACTGAAGTAAAACCCAATAATAATAGTGTCTTAATTTATATTTAAAGTTACCGGTATGTAATAAGAATTATGTATTAATTCAGGCCTTTTCTCTGGTGGGTGCCATCGGTGGTATTTCCGGCATCTGGGTCGGCCAATCTCTGCTCAACATTTACGTGGAACTGCAACTATTTTGCACCGTTACTATCACAACATTTACCGCTTATTTCAAATCTTTATTTACTTTTTAAAATTATATCTATCGCATTTTAATTATTAATATTATAACGAACTATTAATAGTATTTACCGGTACTGATAAATTATATGCATTTAACAATTTGCTTTTTTATACCAAAAAAATGTAACGAAGGCATGATAACTCGAATCAACTATACAAAATCAATACTAATATTGATTTTCCAATTGTAACCTTGGAAATTATCGAGTAGAAGCAAGGGAAACTTTAATTATTTTTATGGATTAGTTTTTTATTATTATTATTACATTTCAAAAAAAGGAAAAATAAACACTAAACATGTTTACACATTAAACAGAAGAAATCATTTAAAAACTTTTCAACAAACTCTAGTAAAAGATAAATAATTGGTAGTAAATGTAATAAAAAATATACCATAATAATAATAGTAATAATTTCCATAGAAACGAAAAGTGTGTTTTGAAAAATACAAACTTTATTTTTACAATAAATTGGCTAAAGAGAGGTCGAGGTAGAAATTTCTAAGGATAGAAATTTTGTTGAAATTATTAGAAATGGCAGACTTAGCGAGCTCTTCGATTTCGGCCCTCGACCACATCCGAGATACCCAGAGTAAGGGCAAGAAGATCATCTGGCTCACCTTATTCTCTATCGTCAGCGCACTCGCTATCTATCACACGACTAACGTCATTACTTTCTTTTTACAGTTAATTATTATAAATTTTATTAAAACAGTTTTATGTCAACATTACTTAAATAATAAATATTTACGTTCATATGCATGCATGGGGTGGGATATAAGTAAATCACAACGATACGTAACTCCGAAAAATTTAATTTTCAGTAGATCGTACGTTATGAAGGAAGCGACGACGAAAGAAATGAATAAAGAACGATACGCCGTCACTTTTTGCGTCAATAGTTTACGAGATTATCAAAATTTCGATACAAATACGACGACAATATTAGAAAAAGTACAATTATATCTATGTCTTTTATCTAAAACTTTGTTAATGTAATTAATAATTTTTTTTTAAAGATGAAGAATGTTAATTCGAGTTGTGATGTTACCAACCCATCACTGTTTTGTCTCTCACTTTTGTCAGATGAAGACAGATTTAATGCTGGACATTCAATTCGTGACTACATAATAGTTTCATCAGCAAGCGAGTTTGTATTATTATATTGTTTTTTCTTGGTATTATTTTTTTTCGAAAAATTTTAAATAATATAAATATTGTATTTTTTAGATTCTCAAATTTTTTTAATAACTTAAATTTCGGAAATTGCGGTACTTTTAAAATCATACCTAACTTCGAGGGAGGTAAATAAAAAGCCAGGAATCATTGTCATTTTTTTTTTTATTTATATACCCGGTATTGTAATTTATAATTAAATACAATTGTAAATAATTTAGAAATAATGTTTTATTTTGGACCAAACGATGAAAAAAATTTGGTTCCAATTATGGTGGTTCACGAAGAAGGTGCTTCACCCGTGTTTACGCCACAAAACATTATATTTTTAACTAAGAAACAAACCTTCACTAAAATCAGTTCTAAAATAGTAATTTACTTTTAAAGTGTTCGAACAAATTTATAATTTAATTTTAATATGAATTAAAAATCAAAAGGTGGATTATAGAAATAATTGGCTTCATTTTCGTTCATCTTGCGTAAACCCACCTCGTACAATTCGAACATGGTCCAGCATTAATAGCCGGAATACGACTCCCGCAAAATATTACTACAAATATTCTCAAGAAGTTATTATTCATTGACAATTTTGGGTTAATAAAAATATTATGACGAATATTAATAAGATACCGGTATTGATTTTTTTAGGCGTGTTTCGATCAATGTTTACACCGGCTAACGAAGAAATTTTGCCGCTGTATCCTACCTACATCTATGATTGACGCTAACGCCGAGCAATTACCGATATGTTCAAGTTCTGAATCGATAATTATTATATTAAATCAAAAAAAAATTTTTTTTCTATATTAATTTGATTATTATTAAAATAATCAATCTAATAGGATGTAATGACATTTCTGATGGCGAATTGAACTCAATGTGCGACTGCGAACCACCTTGCGAGTATGTCTATTACTAAATTAACTACAGTATTGTTTTTCTTTTTTATGCTAAAGTATTATCACAAACAACTTGATAAATGTATGCATTTGCTACACTTAAGACGCCGTTTTCTTAATAATGGAATCAAAAATTTTAATATTTACTTATCGTAATTTTCCTTTAAAACAGAAATGTTGAATTTCAACTGATGAAGTTAGATTTCGTACCGAAAATCTTCTTTGAAAAAGACCCTGACCTTGAAGTATATAATATTTCAACGTACCGTAAAAAGATTAATTTAATTCTAACTTATATTTTGCTTGCTTTTGTTCCGAAAAGTTCCAAACCTATGACTTGAGTCAAACTATTCCAACTGGGTAGGCTATAATTATATAGAACGCTTTTCTGATTTTGAGTTAAATTTAAATTTGTTGAGAAAAGTTTAAAAATGTAGTCTATGAAAATATTTTGCAATAATTTTGTTTCAGCGCAACAAGAAGCGTTTTAATTTATAATCACTTGATTGTAACGGAACGATGCGTCAAAAAACCTTCCATGAAAGTAAAAGTTTAGTGCTTAAACGTTATAAATAAGTTTAGTTAAGTCGCGTTTATTATGTTTAGTTGGAGAATTTGTTGAGTGCTGTGGGTGGAGCGTGGAATATATGGGTGGGATTCTCACTCAGCGCTGCATTATCAATAACAATTAGTTTTTGCTTCGCGAAACTCAACATTACAAATCCCAAATTCAATTTATTCTTGCAAAATCTAACTATTAGCTCCGCAATATTCTTCATGGCCACCATTTTTATCTCCCAAGCTTATCTCTTAATCGAGGAATATTTGCAGTAAAAACATTTAAAAATTTAACTCGTATTTAGTCGTTTTTCAAATTTATGTACCGGGTGTTCGAAAAGTAAGGTACCAACTTCCAACCGCTTTAAAAAAAAACTAGCAAAGATAAAAAATTAAAAACGGTGTCATTTTACAGAGAAACTCAGAAAGTTTTTTGTGTATAAAAATAATTTTTTTATTAATTAAAAAAAAGTACCGGTATAAAAAATTTAAAATTCAAAAAATTAAATTTTTCATAGAGAAAATTTTCCATGATAATATTTTTTTTTAGAATATTAAAAATATTTTTTTTCAAAAAAAAAAGATGAAATTTTAGTAAATTGTTCCAAAAATATTAATAATTTAATATTCTGTATTTTTAAAAACAATTTTTTACATTTAAAAGTATTCAAGTTTGAACGCTCAGTTACGCTCTCTGTGCTTTAAAATGAATGCAGTTGTTGCAGCCGAACGTATTAACTCGATTAAATTTTAGAACTAACTCTAAATTATTTATATTTTGAATGTCTGGGGCATTGTTTTATTAGTTTAATTACTTTTTAATTGTTATTACATTTTTGTTTCATTGTTATGGCGTTGTTATCACATGATAATACTGCTGAAGTGAATGCAAAAGTAACTTTTTGAATTTTTAAGTTTTTTTAACATTTATTAAAGTAACTAAGAAATTATTTTTATACGCAAAAAACTTTCTGAGTTTCTCTGTAAAATGACACCATTTTTAATTTTTTATCTTTGCTAGTTTTTTTTTTTTTAAAGCGGTTGGAATTTGGATCCTTACTTTTCGAATACCCAGTATTTTAATATTATATTGTATTAAAGATTTGAAGTAAAAGAAGTTTGTTTCGAGGCAACTGCAAAGCTCATCGGATTTCCCTACAATTTATGTCTGCTTTCCGGTAAAATGTTACGTATACTGTATTTAAAAGATTAATTAAGCCCTCATTAATTAAACTCGCTTACATCTCATTTAACCTTTCGCTTAACAAAGGATAATACGTACAGATGGAGAATGACGGCTCATTACGACGGGGACTTAGGTTTTGAGAATGATGCCAGAGTGTGGGAGCACATCGCATCTTGCGAGTTCCACACTCAAACCGGAAAGAGAATTCCTTGCAGGTAAAATTAAATTATGTAGTAGTACATTTTTGATAATTATTTCGTTGCATAAAAACTCTCAGAACGTCAGTTACGCAATTTCGCACGAAAGAATGCGCGAGTGTGCGACCCGAGGACATGGGCCAAGACTTGAGGTTAACCGGTGAGTTAATGCAAGCGGTATCTCAATTACCGGTAAAATGGTACGAGGCTTATTATTTTTTTTAAAATAATATGCGCCATTTCGGCAAAGGGTTGACAAGTCATCAAAACAAATAGATAAATAACTCTGATCAAACGCCATGTTATGTTTAATTAAAGTGGATTTGATTTTTTTGATTTTTTTTTTACATTTAAAAAAAAAAATTACAGGCTTTTGAAGGTGAATATGTCAGTTATTTTTCCATGTATTTGGTTTTCCGTTTTAAGCAGGTTTTTATCCGTTTTACAAGGTTTTTGCGATCCTCTGCAAAGAAATTTTGCAAAGAAACATAAGCCTCGTACACTGGTTTAACATAACCCATTCCAAATGTGGTATTTATTGGATACCAAGACACCCTCGATTGTTAACGCTCATAGTTTCAACCACAGTTTAAAATAAATAAATATAATTTAAGATTTACAAATGGATTTCACATTTTCTGCTTTGGATATGATTTCCGATGCCACGAGTATGTTGGTTACCTTCAACCCATTCGCTGCTTTGCATGCCACCGTTATTCGTCTGCCAGTGGACCAGATTTACGTGTCACCCGGCGATGCTGTCGACCTTCAATTCTCATTGGTAATTCTCACACTTGCTACTGCTGTCACGTTTAGGTTCAAAGAAAAAAAAAACGGGTTCATAAAACGCATTTGCAGATTGACACTAGACGACTTCCGAAACCGTATAATTCAAAGTGCGTGGATGAAAATAGCAATTACACAGTGTGGCCAGATCGAGTTAGAGATTTCGTTGCTCAGATAAATTACAACTACAATTTTGAGGTTAGACAAAATCAAACTTTAAGGCAACCTTAAAAAGCGTCGTAGATAATTATTATGGTCGAGTATAAACTTTTTAAAAATTGGATTTATCTATCTTTAGGATTGTTATTTTTTTTGTTTATTGGAAACAAAAGGTACTTTCAACTCCTTCATTTTTTTAAAAAAAATCTCAATTTATTCAACCATTATTTTTATTAACAACAATAGATATCGAACGATGCAAGTGTCGACTTCCTTGTGGGTAAGGCTAAATAGAAAATATTATAAAATTTTTAATATGGCAACAATAATAATAACAAACATCTCTTATTTTAGAGATGTCGAATATAAATTCGATATTGTTCAACAGCAAAATAAGAAAATCCAGGTAAGCCTACCGTAGTTTTCTTTTAATTATAATAGTGCTCCTTTAGCTTAGAAGAGTATTTCGGCACTTCCTATATTGGCTTAACCACTAACATTAATCTCAATTGAAAATTAAATTTAGTTAATATTTGTATTTTTTAGAAGTTTTTTCGGCGATATAATTATGATTATTGGTTCTCTGATGAATTTACTAAGTATTTATTGGTTATTGAGTTATGAAGTTGGTAAATTAACCTGGAATAGCGCTTGACTTTTAGGACCACTAATGCTTCGGTTCGCATCCGCCAACCTTTGCACAAGAAAGTTATCAATGAAAAACCAGTAATCGACGTATAGCCTCTTTTTTTAAATCTCAATTTAATTGACCTAGAACACTTTTTTAATTTCTAATATTAGTTATTGTCTTTGAGCAGTCTACTAGGTGGATTATCCATGTTTTGGCTGGGAGTGCCTGTACTCGCTCTTGCAATCAAATTCACTGTCATTTGCTTCCTTTTATCTATTTATTAAAGACTTACACGACAACATCCACAATTTTTTTGTAAAAATTATAAACTCTAATTTTTAAGTACCGGTACCAGTACATTTTATATAAAAATAAAGTTAATCCCAATTCAACTTGTAGCTTTCTGGTAATAATTGTTATTTAAATTATTGGTGTCACGTATGTAATATCTGGAGGGTTTTTGTAAATGGAAATGAAATGTGAATATCCGGATGTAAAACTGATACGTGTATTTTAAATGATAATTGAATACAACAATTAGACATTTTAAAATTATTAAAAGCAATAAATTGTTTAATAATTGTGGATGATGTTCAATGTTAAACATTGTGCCAACATTTTTTTATTTTTATGAAAAACTATGACATGGCTTTTGATTGCCTCTTAGTATTTTTTGTCGTTATATCCATTATAGAATTAAGCATAGGGATTCAAAACCATCATGAAAACAAGTACAATCAAAATTCACATATACCTGAGTTCTATAATCCCAATGAATGAATGTACTATTTTCAGTTTACACAAAACAGGAAAATTACAGATGAATACTATCATAAAAATTATGAGGAAACGTGAAGGTTAGTTTGAATGTTACGTTTTTAAAATATTGTGATCCAAAGTGACCTGTAAGTCACACTGTTCAATCATTAAAAAAAAAACAGAATAATTTACCAATATGCCAATTTTTACTCCAGAAATTTATTTAAGTAGCAATAAATATGTGTCATCCCCAAAAGACATCCTCGATAAACGGCACAAGCCATCCTCTAAAACTGGGTCATTCCTAGTCAATCTTTGGTTATTCCTTTAATTCTTAATTTATGCAAATTTTGATGCATTGTTAATCTGTTGTATATTTGCTTCTAAAAAAGTTTTAAAAATTGCATTTAAAGGCTTGGTTGTCTGTTTACTCAATCATGACTGCATCAAATTTAACGAATGTTAGCTGAACACTTTTGGAAGTTGAATTCTATTTAGACTTAACTACAAAATACAATGCATATCCGGCATTGTTTTTGCCAGAAAAAACTGGACATGATTAAAAAGAGTTAGCCATCGGAATTAACCAGGTGCAAACATTTTTTTAAAATTAATAATGTTGTATAGGGTCTTTGTTGGAAAACGATAATTTTGAAACATGAATAAATCAGCAAAATTTTAATGAAAATTAATTATTATTTGTATTTACATTAGTCAACACCTCTCATTTAATAATAAAAAACAATTTTTGGAATATGACCTCTACAACTGAGTCGGCACGTATTAATGCGCTCAAGGAAATTTGAAGAAATTTGCATTAATCCAATGGTAGATGCTGGAACGTGCCGAGATGTAGTCGGCAGGTGCAGGCTGGAAGTCCGCAAAAACTTTAGCCGTCAAAGTGAGCGTATGAGCACGTTTACATGTGCCGACTCAGTTGTAGAGGCCATATTCCAAAAATTGTTTTTTATTATTAAATGAGAATGAAGTTAACTAATGTAAATATAAGAAAAATAATTCATTTACATTAAAATTCTGCTGATTTATTCATGTTTCAAAACTATAATTTTCCAACGAAGACCCTATACATGCACTTTGTTTTCAAAATTGAATTTGTGTCATGCCTGTATGATATTATGTTGACTTCCATGTCTGTTATGATTTTAAATAATAAATTTAGAAAAAATTTAATTTATACAATTGACATCCATATTTACTTTGCCAACAAATTAACACTAGAATGTCTGAGTTTTTATATCACCAAAAATGTCTATTAGCGGTCATTTTAACTGCCATAGAAAACGCATGGTAAATAAAAAACGATTTTTTTTCCATATCATGAGCACATTTTGTGTAGTAAACATTTTAATAAAGTAAAACTTCTACTCGAGACCACCTCCAATACAAGACCACCTCCAATACAAGACCACCTCTAATGCAAGACCACCTCCAATACATGACCACCTCTGTTTTGATATCATCCCAAATAAGTCCTACTGATTTTCCTATTTTAATGTACATGTACCTCTACTATAAGACCTTGACCATTAATTTTAAGTCCCATTTTTACTATTTTCAAGGGAGGTCTCTATTTCAAGACCACCGGGATGCTGCACAGCAGCATTCTGTGCACTAACAAATGCTGGTTTTGTGGGTCAACATTGGAATTTTTAGAATAAATAAAGTTCTAATACTTGATTACAATTTCTAGCATTGGAAGTTTAGTCCAAGGGTGTATAACCCTAAAATTATGATTGTAAAAATATAAAAATATTATATTTTTTAAAAAAGATATTCTATTTAAAGACCACTTTTACTTAGTCCCAGCGGTGGTCTTGAAAAAGAGGTTTTACTGTACACCACTCATGAAATTTTCCACATTTTTGATAGAAATTGCTCTGCTGTGCAATCCTACAAATAATGGTGGAAGTGCAGTCACTTGAATTTTCATCTAGCTCCTGAAAATATTCAATGGCTTCTTCAGTAGTTTCCTTTTTCGTGCAAGACATTTCTTTAAAAAAATTTAATGTTAGAAATAAACACTTTCATTATAAATGTCCACAAACAATTAATTTACCAAA
The DNA here is from genome assembly GCA_034698085.1 of Polydesmus angustus. NCBI lineage: Eukaryota > Metazoa > Arthropoda > Diplopoda > Polydesmida > Polydesmidae > Polydesmus > Polydesmus angustus. The sequence continues at coordinate 9,374 of JAQGAY010001605.1, forward strand.
AAAAGTTTTAAAAAAACCAAAATAGCAAAAATAAGCAACCAAAATCATAGAAACACAAGTAAAACCATGTGCTATGTGATGTTTAGTCATCATACTAATAATCTTGAACTGTTACTCATATATGAAATCCAAAAAAAAATATTTTTACTAGTGTAAACCTATGGATGTCTATGGCGGTCATTTTGATCACTGTTGGACATTCTACGAGAACTACTAATCTGCTCAAAAACTAAAAAAGTTAGACTTTTAATTTTTGGTATTAAATTTTATTTATGTTTCTTAAACTTAGGAAAAGTCATAAAATTTCAACCACCAGTGAATTTCCATTTGTGAGCAATCACAGTTTAAAATCGCCTTGCGGTCAAATTGACCACTTTAGCACTTTAAAAGTTTTTTATGTCATTCTTTAAATGCGCATGCAAACTCACCAATTAAAAAGCATTTTTTTTTTCAATGTTTGCACCTAATATTTTACAGTTGTTAAAAGGAAAATTAATTTATGTGTGCCAAATATTTGCAGTCATTATCTTACTTCATAACAACATTACCTTGAAAGTAGTGGCAGATTGTTTTCTTAAAAGAGTTGAAATATATTGCCATTATTAAAGATGTAATTGAATCGTACTGTTTAAGAAGGAATCAAATCCAAAAATGCCATTTTTCAGGAGAGAAGAAAAACGTGTAACTTTTTAATTTGAGTAGATAATCACGTTTATATTTTTTTAAAATATTGAGGGCTATTTCGTGATTATTTGGTGTAAGTTTGGTAAGTTATTAATGGTTAATTACCTTGGACTTGTTTCCTTCTTAAGAATTACGTAGCACGCAGTAGGTTTTAAAAACAGAGAAGTTGTGAGAGCGTAAGGGAGTGAAGAGCATACAAGAGTGTCGCTTCCATAACCGTAGTAACCAAGGCCATTTGATTGGAAAAAGGAGACTTGTCCCGGACTTGTCTCCTTCTTCTACCCAATGTAAACTTTGGGCCCAAAAAACTCATGTTTAAAATTCTTTTAAAATTTTTATTTTTCTACCACGAGATAGGCCTTGAAAAGTTCTACAAAATACATGTAAAAACAGAAAATGGTCAAAATTGAATTTAATTCCTTCTTCAACAGTACGATTCAATTGTATTTTTAATATTTTTTAAAATAAACATATACATGTACTGGTTGTGTGTAATTTTACACCCATACCTCGATATACGGCCTAGATTGGTTCCTGGAAAATTGGCCGCAAAGCAAAATTCCGTATATCAAATCATTTTTTTCCCATAGAAACCCATGTTAACTCCATGGGATCAGTCCTAATTTTAATAAAAAAAATTTTAACAAGTGCCAATTTTTCCATGAAAATTGCATTTATTATTATCGAGGTATTTCGGCCATAAATCGAAACAGCGTCGAAAAAAAAAAGATATTATAGCAAAACGCCGTACATGTATATTAAAGTGCCGTATATCGATGTATGGGTGTATTACTAAAGCACAACAGATAATAAACATCTTAAAATAAAAATTGTTGTAGAAAAGTTGTTATAAGAAATATTAAGATAGAAATCAAAAGCTCATTTTTTATGCTTTACTGGTAATTTTTTTAAAATAAATATTTTTTTTAAAGAATCAACAATTTATTAATTAATTATTGTTTTTTCGTTAAAAAGTAATTTCTGTTGCCAAGCCAGGCATTTGTGAGTGATGGGAGACCTAAATAAGCATTGAGCAACTAGTTTTTAATGTAATCTACAAAAACATTTAGCTAGCCGATTCTAAGTTATGTCTAATGAAATGGAAAGTATTATGATTGAATAAAAAATGTGTGGTTATCACTAAAAACTAATTTTTAAGGACAGACTTTGCTATTAATACTGTGCTCTATTCTAACACTGATTTAAAGGGATAAAATATTTTATTTTATTTTAGCAAATCCTCAAATTCCAAATGAAACAGTTAGTCAACCAGTTAAAATAAGTAAGAAGAATAATTCACCCAGCCAAAATGAAAATAAATTGCAACCTCTACCTCCTCCTTCACAAGTGCAAGGTATGATGAAGAATCAGTTATTACATGATTTATTATATTATGTTATGTGCTTGCTAACTAACCATGCTGCAATCTGCATTGTGGTTCAATAAAAAAAGTTAATTTTGTTAAACTTTTCCCACATTGGGAAAAGTTTAACAGGAGGAAAAATAATTCTCAGCTTCAAATGTTAATCTTTTAGTTTATGAGATTTTTTTGAATATATGTCAAAACAATTTTTAGAGGCAGAATTTAGCTCTTTCCATTTATTATTTGTAGAAATTTCACTTTTTGATTTTTTTGTTGAATTCCAAAATCATTGATTAATTTATAACTAAGAAAATTTTCCAAAAATTTTAACCATTTGCATTTATTGGATAATGCCAGGACTAAATAGGCCACCAGATAAAATTGGGCCCCCAGGTCAAAATATACTACCAAGCCAGCAGGATCAAAATGGAATATATGGAAACAATGGAGCACCAGGCCCTAATGGATCACCTGGCCCTAATGGACCACCAGGCCCTCATTTAGCACCAGACCCTAATGGAATACCAAGTCTCAATGGAATACCAGGTCCTCATGGAGCACCTGGCCCTAATGGAGTACCAGGCCCTAATGGTGCACAAGGCCAAAATGGAGCACCAGGCCCAAATGGGGTACCAGGACATAATGGAGCTCCAGGCCCAAATGGGGTTCCAGGCCATAATGGAGCACCAGGCCCTAATGGAACACCAGGCCCAAATGGGGTACCAAGCCCTAATGGAACACCAGGCCAAAATGGGGTACCAGGCCCTAATGGGGTACCAGGTCCTAATGGAGCACCAGGCCCTAATGGAGCACCAGGCCCTAATGGAGCACCAGGCCCTAATGGAGCACCAGGCCCTAATGGTGTACCAGGCCCTAATGGAGCACCAGGCCCAAATGGGGTACCAGGCTCTAATGGAGCACCAGGCCCTAATGGGGTACCAGGCCCTAATGGAGCACCAGGCCCTAATGGTGTACCAGGCCCTAATGGAGCACCAGGCCCTAATGGGGTACCAGGCCCAAATGGAATTCCAGGCCCAAATGGAATTCCAGGCCCAAATGGGGTACCAGGTCCTAATGGAGCACCAGGCCCTAATGGAGTACCTGGCCCAAATGGGGTACCTGGTCCTAATGGAGTACCTGGCCCTAATGGAGCACTAGGTCCTAATGGATCACCAGCCCCTAGTGGAGCATCTAACACAAATGGAGTACTAGGCCCAAATGGAACTCCAAACCAAATTGGAGCACAAGGTTCAAATGGAGCTGCTGGTCAAAATATACCTCCAGAGAAAGTTAGACCACAAGAACAGAGTGGGCCACAACAACAAAAGCAAGGACAAAATGGACCAGTAGGACAAAAAGGTCCAGCAGGACAGGGTGGACCAGTAGGACAAAATGGTCTAGCAGGACAGAGTGGACCAGCAGGACAAAATGGTCTAGCAGGACAGGGTGGACCTAAAGGACTTGATGGTCCAGCAGGACAGGGTGGACCAGCAGGACAGGGAGGACCAGCAGGACAGGGTGGACCAGCAGGACAAAATGGTCTAGCAGGACAGGGTGGTCAAGCAGGACAGGATGGACCTAAAGGACAAGATGGTCCAGCAGGACTGAGTGGACCACCAGGTCAGGGTGGTCCAATGGGACAGGATGGACCTAAAGGACTTGATGGTCCACCAGGACAGGATGGACCTAAAGGACTTGATGGTCTAGCAGGACAGGGTGGCCCAGCAGGACAAAATGGTCTAGCAGGACAGGGTGGTCCAAAAGGACAAAATGGTCCAGTTGGTATGGGTGGACTAGCAGGACAAGATGGTCCAGTAGGGCTAGGTGGACCAGCAGGTCAAGATGGTTCAGCAGGACTGAGTGGACCTAAAAGACTTGATGGTCCAGCAGGACACGGTGGACCAGAAGGACAGGGTGGACCTAAAGCACTTGATGGACCAGCAGGACAGGATGGACCTAAAGGACTTGATGGTCCAGCAGGACAGGGTGGACCTAAAGGACAAAATGGTCCAGCAGGATTGGGTGGACCTAAAGGACTTGATGGTCCAGCAGGACTGGGTGGACCAGCAGGACAGGATGGACCTAAAGGACTTGATGGTCCAGCAGGACAGGGTGGACCTAAAGGACAAAATGGTCCAGCAGGATTGGGTGGACCTAAAGGACTTGATGGTCCAGCAGGAC
>JAQGAY010001606.1:0-13592 GCA_034698085.1 Polydesmus angustus
TCATATTATAAAAATTATTTTTTATCATTAAATCGGAGGTGTTGTTGTATGTAATTATTAAAAAAATAATTCAATTTAATTAAAATTTGACTTTTTTATTCGCTTTTTCTACACGTCGTATATTTTTGGACACACGTTATAAATTTAGTCAAAAGTACTACTCACTTTATCCATTTTATAATTTTTTATTTGCTCTGCCACATTAACATACCCTCTTAATGCTAAATCGTCGAAATCATCCAAATAAAACGTTGGCCTGGTGCACACATATACAGTAGGAAAAGATAAGGAATCTTGAAGCGCTGTAGTTTCAATGGTAGTCACTTTAAATCTTCCAAAAAAGAAAATTATATACAGGTAAAATAAATATTAATTACTGTATGTCTAATATATTCATATTGCAAGTAGGTAAATGTAAAAGTAATTAGCCAATTAGCTAAAAAATATATGGATTAAATGCCAAAATGTGCATTGTCAACATATTTTATACTTTAAATATTCATCAATGGTGGTGTAGATCTGCCACACGCAGGCTGAGACAATAAAGACCAATCCCAGATATTGAATAAAATAGTTTAAAATACGAATCGATTGCTTGCAAGATTTGCGTGTAGAAGAAAATGTTTTCTTCAATCCATTTATTCCAATAGAAATTAATATGCTGCAGGATAAACCGAGCCACAAGCCCCAAATACCTCCTACGCTGCTTAAGAGGTCCTCCACCTACAAGTAAATATCGGATTATAACATGTTGGTAAATATTACATACAATTGATTTCTTGCACAATGCACTATAAGCCATAAAATAGCTTATTATAATAATTATTATGGTACTTAATAGAATTCAAAACCGTTTAAAACTTATCTATATACTTTTAATAGAGCCTGTTTGTATTCAGTGATTGCCAAATAATGTTTTTTAATGGAAACAAAAGGCATAAATCTGTTGGGATCCCTGACAAAAATTAGGAAAATGAAAATTAAATTTGATAAATGCATTTTTTTATATTTTAAATGGCTAAGGCGTGAAAAATAACTAATTTTTAAAACTTACACCCTTTCTAGTTTTTTGTGAAGAATAGTTTCTAAATCAAATTTGCCCCCTTCGGATTTTACTCTAACTGCTGCTTGCAGCTTAATAGTATTGTTATTAGAGAAATTATTATTTTGAAACATGAGTTAAGAGTGTCACAGAGCTGTAACAAAATGTCGTATTACATATTCTGTTTGCTTATTAAATTCATCGGTGAACAATTGAAATCCTTTAGTTGTCGCTTCCAAATTGCTAAAAAAAAAATAATTGAAACCAACTTCCTGGTTAACTTGATAAATTATTTTTAATTTTTATCCTAATAATTTGGCATGTTATGTCTACCTCTGCATTAGGTTACCCACACCCTTGCTCTTATATATATTTATAGGAGCATTATTGTATCTGAGATTTTTTTAAATAATACTGTAGATGCTAATATTTCAATCAACTTTTATTTATGTTTGTCTATTATTTGAAGTTAAAATATTATTAAAGTTTAGATTGAGAATGATGCTGATACAGTTATCATTAAGAAAAAACAAAAATCTTAACACAAGCAATGCCACTTACTTGCAAGGAGTTTTACAGTTACACAAGTTATCCAATTCTTCTTGGGGAATTTTATTGTTACAAACTTTTAAATTATAATAATTTCATAACTGATAATTATGAATTTTAGTGCAATCATAAAAACAAACTTACTTCCTTTACACAATGGTAATCGGTTGACATTCTCTCCAGTCATTGAATATGGTATTATACATTTGCAATGGGTTAAGGTCAGATTGTATAAACATCTGTCTAAGCAACTCTGTATTTGAAAATTAAATAAGTTGTAGTAATTTATTTTTATAAATATTATTTTTAAAAAATTTTGTTGCTTTTATATTTTTTTAAAAAATTTGTTTTACTTTTACTGAGAAATTGAAAAAAGATATTTTATGAATTCCTTCATAAAAATTGGCCCACCCAGACAAAGGTCCGTGATTATCTGCGCATGCTCTATTATATGGCCAAGATTTATCCGTGTAAATTATCTTGAAAAATGTTTTGGAAACAACAGAAGTTTAGTATTCTTAAAAAAAATTAACTTAATTTAATTAAATTACCTTTTTAAAATATATTTTAAATTGAGTTCTGAAAGTATAAATATCTTTCAATATGTCATTTGGTTGAAAAACAGGAATGATTCCCTTTTCATGAGCCACCAATCTTATTATTTCGTTAGGCGCTGTTCCTAACTGAACTGTTACGGCAGTAGCTAATTAAACATTAATTTATTCTGATTAAGTATAAAATTATTAAAATTATATTTGTATTTGGAAAAATACTTTTTGCTTCATTAGTTATGCAATTGCCATAGTATAAATTATTAAACACATTCTTTACAATAGGACGGTCACTATCAGCACTAAATTGCAGTAACATTATTTTCACAAAAATAACAATTATTGACGGAATTAAATTGCGCGATAATATTAATGAAAAAGTCTATTACGGAAGTAGGTTTTGAAATTCTACAACATAATAGGGTTGTATCCCAATGTCGAACCTCTCTCTTTCGGTCAGTAAAGAGAGGCAAAAGAGTGATGGAGATGTCGTATTGCACGAGGAATCCAAATTTTTCATCTGAAAAACATTTCACAATTTAAATTAAAAGTAAATTATAGTGGAAATAGTTTACCTTTAATAGAATGTTAAAATTTTTCGAATTATTTGTAAATGTTTTTGGGTGTCCCAAGCACAGGGTGTAATCAAAATTATCCACTGCCATTTCTTGCTTTACCAAAGTTGTCATTGGAATTCTATTAAAAATACAGTATAGCGAATTCTTTTATTGGATTTAAATAATAATACGATTCTAAAATTCCTTCATTTTTGTGAAATTAGTTTTTTAAGGTTGTACCAGTGATAAAAGTTCCTGTAATCTAGTGAATAGTAAAGACTAAAATCAAATATTACTGAAAATAGTCCAAGATGAGCTGAGCAGTTTGGTAGAGGGCCAAAAGTGAAGAAATGGAGAGGAAGAGGAACCACATCTTCTTCCTAGTCTTGTTTTTCGATCCCTGAATCTGGTCCACAGCCGAAAGAGAGACACTCACTAACGACACCATTTTGTTAGAATAACTGCGCAAAAGTTATTTCTTTATATTTATTAAATATGTGTGAAGGTTAATTGATTATAAGAAATATCGAACAAAAAAAAAAATGTTTTCCAAAATACCTTATTTACACTTAATATGCTTTGAAAATGCCATATTGTTTATTTAAAGTTTTTCCAATAAAGTTTAAATATTTTTCTCACATGTTTGTGTAAACATTATAAACCGTATTTGTTTTTCAAAACAAAATTTATTTAAAATCAATTTGTCAAGGTCGAAAAATATATTATATTGCCTTAAAATTCAATTTCTCTATAATTTCTGTAATAACAGTTTTGTTTTGTGGCCTTTATTTATTTCTGTAATAGAAGTTAGTTTTAAAAAAAATATATCACGTTAATTATTGACCTTTTTAACCCAGGCCAAAATAGTTTTAGTATTAGAATATTAATTGACAAATTTTCAAAAATTACAAAAATACTGCTGAAATAACTATTACGTTTAAATTCAACAATGTTTTTACAAGGTTGATTTTAGCCAACATTTAATAATCATTTAAGTAGTGTACTTAATAGAAAAATGTACATGTTGATAAAGTCTATTTGCAATTCGTGAACTGACTTTTAAAAGTGGCACTATTTTTTGTATAGCAAAAGTAAGAGACATAAATAATAATAATACATTATTGACAAACGCAACAGCAGTCAATTATTAACATTAAACAACAGATTTGATGACACAATTATTATTATTTTAATATTGCATAAAATTTGTAAAAGTGTGATAAACAAGAGTCATTTATATTCTCTTATTGAATCTCCTTTTCAGTTTTTTCAAAAAAATTGATATCATGAGTTGTATTTCCATGATGAGGGATAGTATGGATTGGCCTACCCACAGACCAAAAATGCCACCAACCATACCGATCAAGTAGAAAGGCTGCAAAAATCAGCGGTGTGTTAAACTGAATTAATAATTAAGACAAATGCTATTCTATTTCTTGCTTCAATTTCAGGTTTTTCTTTAATCACTTTCTTGGTTTTTGAATCCTTTCTAAAGTGTATCACGGCCGAGCCATTCCTGCATTTAAATTAGCATAATATACCGGGTGTCCGAAATGTAAGTATCCAACTTCCGTCGGCTAATAAAGAAAAATTATTAACGATAAAAATGTAAAAATAATACCAGTAACATTTTACATAGAAACTCAGAAAGTTTTTTTCTGTAAAAAAATAATTTTTTTTGTTAATTTAAAAAATATTAAAAAAAAGTTAAAATTCAAAAAATATTAAAAAAAAGTTAAAATTCAAAAAATATTAAAAAAAAGTTAAAATTCAAAAAATATTAAAAAAAAAGTTAAAATTCAAAAAATATTAAAATTCAAAAAATAATGTTTTTTGGAAACAAAATTTTTCATGCTAATATTTTTTTATAGAATATTAAAGAAATATTTTTTTTTCAAAAAAAAAAAGATAATTCTTGCGGTGTTATCACAGGCTGCTACTCAAATGCGTGGCAAAAATAAAATTTTGAGTTTTTAGATTTTTTTAACAATTTTATTGAAGTAACTAAGAAATTATTTTTTTTTAGAGAAAACTTTTTGAGTTTCTTTGTAAAATGGCACCATTTTTACATTTTTATCTTTGTTAGTTTTTTTTTTTTTTTTTTTTGATAACAGGCGGAAGTTGGAAGTCAATAGTAAAATTTTGAATTTTTAGATTTTTTTAACATGTTTATTGAAGTAACTAAGAAATTATTTTTTTATAGAGAAAACTTTTTGAGTTTCTCTGTAAAATGGCACCATTTTTACATTTTTATCTTTGTTAATTTTTTTTTTTTTTTTTTTGATAACAGGCGGAAGTTGGATACTTACATTTCCGATACCCGGTATATTTAATTAAATTATCTTTTTAAGAAAAGAGGCAAATCACATCAACAAATGAGTTTTAGAGTGGAATCCACAGTGCGTTTCTTGCTCAGTATTTCTTAGCCTGTGGATTCCACTCTAATTGCAATAAATTGCATAAAAATACCATAAATAACTTATGAAGTAATCCGGATTAAGAAATAAATCAGCTGTTATTTTCTAAAAATGAATAAATTTTAATATTGTATTACTTGCATAACAATAAAAAAAGTTTAAAATTTACTGGTTTTGTAACGAATTTTCTTGTCGATACTTTAAACTCATATTCTTTTTCTCTAATAAAAATCAAACAAATAAGTTTTTAAAAATTATAATATTTAATTAGGCACTGATAAACAATGAAAACTATTATAACAAAATGTGAGTGTTGCTCACCTGCACGGCTTTTTGCAAGCGCATCTTTTTTTGTCCTTTTCTAACAAAAGACAATTGGTAATAATTATATTGTTAGAGACATTGAAATTTATCAATGTTAATTGTTATGTGTACATATCTTAAGGATATTTTTAAACGAAACAGAGTGAAATACTTTACCAGAAAAAGTCATCAAAAATTCCCAAGGATATAAACAAAAATAAATACAATCCTAAATTAAAATGATTTAATTAAAAAAAAAAAAAAGTTTGCTGAAATTGTTAATTTTTTTAACATTATAACTCAACCTTATAGGTGTATGAATAGCGGAAATCTATATTTCTGTCGCCAATTAAATTAAAATAAAGTTGTTTATTAGGTTCATTGACACATTTCGAGATATACGGAGCCGGAAGTCTTCGTGTCTCTGTCTAATTTGAGCATTAAAATTCTGTAAAACTTAATTTTTTTAAAAATATAGGGTGTTCGCTGGATGACGTTAGTTTTGAAACATGAATAATTCAGTTGAATTTTAATGAAAATTAATTCGTTTTTTTTAAATTTACATTAATTAACATCTCCTATTTTATAATAAAAAAAAAATGGTTTAAATATAACCTCAACAACTGAGTCGGCAAGTGCTAATGCGCTCGAGGAAATTTCTATTAATCCTATGGTAGATGCCGTCCCGTGCCGGGATTCATTCGGCAGGTGCAAGGAGGAAGTCCGCAAAAGCTTCAGCCGTCAAAGTAAACACGACGTTTACACGTGCCGACTCAGTTTTAGAGGTCATATTCTAAAAATTGTTTTATTATTTTTAAATGGGAGGTGTTAATTAATGTAAAATTTAAAAAAAATAATTCATTTTCATTAAAAGTTTACTAATTTATTCGTGTTTCAAAACTAACGTCATCCTACGAGCACCCTATATAAAAACTTTGTTTACCATTGCAAAAGTAACTTCCACTGCATCTCCCGGTTCAACTTTAATTACATTTTGCAGGCATTCGTCGCTCATTACTTCTTCGTTAAACGGAAGCAACGGATGGAGTCCAACTTTCGCATCTATTCTCCACAATTTCTCAGATTCGCCACGAACGACAGCCACTCGCAAATTCAAATCTATAATTTCATTAGACAAATTAGCTATCACTGGTACTCTTAGCCTTCTGTAGGGTGTCCCACGAAAGACGCAATTTTTAAACAATTAATAAATTGGTCAAATTTTAATTAGAATGTACCGTATTTATTTTTATATAGTTACATTCAGCAACATCTCTAATTTAATATCAAAAAAAAAACATCCATGTGACCTTTCCAACTGAGTCGGCACATGTTAACCCACTCGCGCACTCAAGTTTGGCGGCTAAAGTTTTTGCGGATTTCTAGCGTGCAGCTGCCGACTAGATTGCGGCAAATTTATTAGAAATTTCGTTAAGCGCATTAACACGGGCCGACTCCGTTTCGGAGGTCGGATGCCATTTTCTCTTTTTTATTATTAAATCGGAGATGTTGCGTTATGTAAATATATATAGATAAATGCATTTCCGTTAATATTTTACTAATATATTAATTGTTTAAAAAGTGCGTCTTCCGAAGGACACTCTATAGTTTAAAATAAATAAATAAATATTAACTTTTACCAGTAAATATTGTTGTTTTGCTGTTGTTGATTGTTTGTTGCGGATCAATAATGGCGCATGTAACTGGCAATGAACGGAAGTGGTCCAAAATTGTATAATTGTTGTAACTAGAAAATACAATTATTATTATTAATTTTTTTTAAATAAATTTTAAAATAATAATTATAATTGATTTACACGCAAGGTAAACGTAAGCCATTTTCGGTAAGAAAGTCGCACTCTAACACATAATCGGATATTTTTGGAACCAATAGTAACTTCTCCTCTTCCGTAAAACTTTCGTCAAAATCAATTAGTACAAACAGTTCCTATAATAATAATAATAAAATTGTTGTCAACATTATTTATTACGTAATAATTTAAAATTAAATTTTTGCAAAAGCTCATCAATTTTAAACAAATAAAAATTTTTTTTTGTTTCTGTTGTTAAATGTTTACCTATGTTATTTGTGAAATCGTAAAAAAAAATTTACGTACGCTATAAAAATCTCTGTGTTGCCACTTTTTCGTAAAATTTTGTACTTTGTCGGCCAAAATCACATTGTTTTGCAGAGTTAAATCACGAATGCCATCTAAATACATAATAGGAGCGGTGCACACGTACACGACAGGAAATGAATCCTGAGGCTCATTCTGTGTCTCCACGCTAATCACGTCGTACCTAAAATTATTATTGAAAATAATTTACATGTTTTTAAATATAAATTTAAAAAAGAATACATTGCGTTTTATTGCTTTCTGATGATTTACTTTAAGAATACATCGATAACGATGTAAATCTGCCACACGCTGGCTGAGCCAATGACCATAAATCCCAAATATTTAACCACAATATGCATCAAACGCTGGGTAAATTTAGTGTTTGTAGAAGGCAAAGCTTTATTTAAGGTTTCCATTCCCATAGAGAATAATATGCTGCAAGATAAGCCAATCCACAAGCCCCAAACACCTCCGATGCAGCTCAGAAGATCTTCAAACTATGTATTATTATGATAATACAAAAAAAATTAAAGAAATTGTTTATGGTAATTGAAAACATTAAAATTTAATACTGTTTTTACGTACTTTTAACAATGGCTTAATATATTCCACTTTTGCCAAGTAGCTTTTTTTAAGTGAAAATGTTATCACCTGATGTCTCAAGTTTCTTGAAAATAGAACAAAAAAACTTATTTTTTTGATGACACTGCTAACTCTCCTTTCTGACCATATAATAATTAAATATTAAATTGAATTACCATAGGTACATTTAAAAAAAAATTTGAAATTAAAATGTTATTTTTTAAGTTTCATCATTATTGCTCTTTAAAAATAATTACAGTAAACGTAATTTACCAGTATCAAGATAAGTTTAAATAAAGTTTGCAATTTTTCTTGAATTTTTTTATTTTTTTTTTTTGCACAAAATAAATGTACAATTATTATTGCGTTTCATATTAGTATAAATTTAAAAATAAGTACCAGTAGTAAATATTAATAAAATTAATTTATTAAGCTTACTCTATTTTAAGAAAGTTTTCCATAGAAAAATTGTAGTCATTAATTTTCATTATTTTTGCTCTCTGAAACTAATTAAACATAATATTTTGAACATTAATAATTAATAATTTATTATTTTAACATCATGAAGTTGTTACATTCCACTCAATTAAACACTTTAAAATACCACAGAATAAAAACCACACACATTGTTTCAGTGCAAACAACTATAATTTATAGTTTTATTTACATATCGTGAATGTATGTCAGAGTCTTCTGTTCCTAATCCATATCCTTTCGCAGTAATTAACTGATTTCTAAAAAAAATTACAGTTACTGCATTGAACAAATTTCTAACCTTAATTTTCTTTTTTCAGTAGATATTTAATTATTATTAAAAAAATAAAGTACACGGTATATAAAGTTTTTTTTTTAGATAAAAACCAAAAACAAAGTTAAAAGAATTAGATAGACCTACTTGCAAGGTGTTTTACAATTACACATGGTTTCTAATTTTTCTGCAGGTATTTTATTATTGCAAACTAGAAATCATTCTTATAACTATTGCTCGTAATTTTTTTTATTATTTTTATAACATTAATTAAACCTATATTTGGAGAACAAATCGGTAATCGGTTTTTATTCCGCTCCATCATCGAATATGGTATAATGCATTTGCAATAGATTAGGGTTAGATTGTATAAACATTGGTCTAAGCAACCCTACGTTCAAATAATATGTACATTAGTATAAATAATTATAATTATTTTGATATAACAACTAATAACTAATTTTTTTTGTCTTTTCATTTAAATTTGTAAACCATTTTTAATTTGATTTACCTTAATAGAAAAATTGTAAGATGTTTTGTGATCGCTTTCGAGGAAATTAGTCCATCCAGAAATAGTTGGAAGATTGTCTGCACATTTAAGTCCACGTAAATCGTCCGCATAAATGTTCTACAAACAAAACCCCGTAAATTAAAAATGCCAAATTGACAGAAAAAAAAAATAGATTAAAAATTTTAAATATTTAAGTACTTTTTTGAAAAATATTCTATAGTACGATGTATCACCATACACATACTTCAAAATGTCCTTAGATTGGAAAACAGGGAGGGTTCCTGTTTCGTGAGCAATAAAGGTTATTATCATGCTTTGACTCACTCCAAAATCAATGTCGTGAAAGTTGGCTAATTAAATTGTGTAAATAAAATTACCGTAATCAATTAATGCAAATTTTAAAAATCTATGTAAATACTTTTTGATTCTCTGGTTATGCAATTGCCATAGTACAAATTATTAAATATGCTTTTTTTCAAAGATCTTTCACATTCAAATGGAGATAAGAGCAATTAGTACAACCAACATTTTAAGTAAATAATTAAAAAGAAATATTCACATATAAATGTTTTTTCCATCTGTTGATTGCTCATCTAAATTTTTAAATAGTTGTTCAACGTCATGCCCAATTTCGAACCTTTCTCTTTCGGTCAAGAGCGAGAGACAGAAAAGGGATGGAAATGTAATATTACATAAGGAATCCAAGCTTTTCATCTACGCCATAAAGCATCATACAAAAGCAAAACGACCATGTGAAAGGAAAAGAGTTTAATTTGTCTACAGTGTAAAATTGCTTTACTTTTATTAAAATGCTGTTAGTTTTATTATCTTTGTGAATGTTTATTGGATTTCCAAAACAAATAGTGTAATCATATTGCTCAACAGCTATTTCCTCCACTTCCATTGTTATCACCGAGTGTCTAATAACATCCAATGAAACTTATTTTAATACAGTAAAGTTGTGCGATTCAAAGGATCGAAAAAAATTAGCACTATAACCGGGAAATGCTAAAAATGTAATTTAAAGTATTTCCTTAGTGAAATGAAATATTTACTCAAAAATGATTTTTTTATCACATTTTTTTTTGGCTCTTCTTTACATGCATTCTGTAATTAGTACAAAAAAAATGCCCAGAAAGATCACATTTTAAAAATTCTTAAATTTGAAATAAATTTTTATTTTTTAAAAAATTTTATTTAAGTAGAGCGCACTATAAGCGGGCTTATTATACAGGCTTTTAGTCTCTGTGGACCCAAATATGGTCGCACTATACGCGGGTTCGCACTATAAGCGGGTTCGCACTATAAGCGGGCGCACTGTAAACGGGTTTTACTGTAGATATATCCCTATCCCACATTTCAGCCCCCAAAAAAGGCAAAACTAACTTTACAAATTTTATCAAACAGGATAAGTGCAAAATTTTGTGTTAGCATAATGCCATAATGTCTTGTGTATCAAAATAATTAAAATTTATGTGAAATAATATTACTGAAAATAGTCCGCGATGAGTTTTGCTGTCTGGTAGAGGGCCAAAAGTGAAGAGATGGAGAGGAAGAGGAACCACATCCTCTTCCTAGACTGACCTTTAGATCCTTCCATCTGGTCCACAGCTGAAAGAGAGACACCTACTAGCGACACCATCTTGTTAGCATTACTGCTCATATACATTTTTGTTATACTTATAGACTATGCGTGAAGGTGAATTGATCGTAAAAAAAATCAATCAAAACAATATTTCTAAAATTTATTATTTACACTTGATATGCTTTGAAAATGTCATTTTGTTTATTTAAAATATTTCCAATAAAGTTTATATATTTTGTTCAAACTTATGTTTACACATTCTGTATTAGCACCATATCTGTTATTGAAAGCAAACAACGCATGTACCGTATATTTTAAAATTTTATAGCCAATGCACAAAAAACATGTACTGTATATTGGTTTTTAAGTCGATTTTGAGATCAACAATTTCTACAGGGTGTCCGTAAATATCCGAAGCTTTTAAAAAGCGAATGAACAAATTAAATTTTAATGAAAATGAATTATTTTTTTTATACATGTATTTACATACAACAACACCACCCATTTAATAATAAAAAACAGTTTTTAGAATATGACCTCTACAACTGAGTCGGCACGTAATAATGCGCTTAAAGAAATTTGCATTAATCCTAAAGTAGATGCCGGCACGTGCCGAGATGTATTCGGCAGGTGCAGGCTAGAAGTCCGCAAAAGCTTTAATCGTCAAAGTGAGCGCCTGAGCGTGCCGACTCAGTTGAAGAAGTCACATTCTAAAAATTGTTTTTTATTATTAAAAGGGAGGTGTTGTTGTTTGAAAATATCTAAAAATTAATTTATTTTCATTAAAATTTGACTTTTTAATTCGCTTTTTAAAAGCTTCTTACTATATTTACGGACACAAATTATATTAAAAGTTTATGGTGTGGCTTTTATTTATGTATTTTTGCGTGCTAAAAATAACTTTACAAGCAACTTGCTTAATTTATCGCACTTTATTTATAATATTTCAGTTACATGTGCATGTAACTCAGATTTTTAATTAAATAATCAACAAAAATGCCTAATAAAATTCTAGTATGAAATTATTTTGGCTTGAGTTAAAACGGTTTATTGATGTGATATTCTCCAGCTAATATAATTATTATCTAACTAAATAAGTTAATCTAATTCTTTATGTGTAATTATAATATTATTTATAACGTGTTAAAAGTGTGGCATTTCTACTATTAAGTACATGTAACTTGCAATTGCGCTTCATTTAACACAAGTTTATGGATTTAAATTTTTTTTTTTTAAAGAAATTTCTTTTACTTCAACAGTTGGCTTTTCATAAGCAAATTTCTTTAGATTGGATTCACTACCAATGTGAACTGTGGCTGAACCATTCCTAAATAATAACAAACATATATTTTAGTTAAAAGTATTATAGAGATTAATTTTTTAATAAATATTTTTATAGATGTGACCGTAAAATTACCACAAATAGTCAATATAATGATCCACATTATCAAATAGATCAGGGTTGATTTTCTATTGTAAATTCAAAATAATAATTACCGTATTATTATTTTTATTATAAAATAAAATTTAAAAATTACTCTTTTGGAAACGAAATGTCTTTTGAAACTCTTCATCTCATAATCTTGTTCTCTAGTATACATAAAAAAAAAGAAAATAAATCTATTGTAAAATGAAATAGACATTTTCTTACGTGCATGGTAGACTACAATTACAAGCTTCTCGGTCTTTTTCTGACAAGGGAATAATAATTATTATGGAATTCATTAAAATTCTAATTAATTACAAAGAACTATGAATAACAGTATACAATTGTGTAATGTAACTTATTACACAAATAACTACCGGGTGTTCGAAAAGTAAATATCCAACTTCCAATTGCTTTAAAAAAAACCAGCGAAGATAAAAAATTAAAAATGATGTCATTTTACCTACATAGAACCTTAGAAAGTTTTTTCAATAAAAAAATAATTTCTTATTATCACATGATAATACTGCTAAAAAGAATGCAAAAGTAACTTTTTGAATTTTTAAGTTTTTTTATAATATGGATAAAATATGAATAATTTAGAATTAGTTCTAAAATTTAGTCGAGCTAAAACGTGCTTCAAATGCATTCATTTGAAAGCACAGAGTTCAAACTTGAATAATTTTAAATGCAAAAAATTGTTTTTAAAAATACACAATATTAAATTATTAATACTTTTGGAACAATTTACTAAAAATTAATCTTTTTTTAAAAAATTCTATAAAAAAAAATATTAGCATTTAAAATTTTCTCTATGAAAAATGTAATTTTTTTGAATTTTAACTTTTTTATATATTTTTTGAATTATTAAAAAAAAATATTTTTATACACAAGAAAAATTTCTGTGACACCATTTTTATATTTTTATCGTTGCTAGTTTTTTTTGCCCACAAAAGCTTACTTTTCGAACACCCGGTACAGTAACTGTACTTTGCTAGAGGAAAATAAATGTAAACACCATTGAGGTTTTTTACTACTTCATGTGTCCTTAAGCAAAAATAAACACATTACTAAAATTACAAAATTTTTTAAAAATATTTTCAATTCCTCAGTAAAAAAAAAAAATAAATTTATATTGGCAACCGTGTAAATGTGTGAATAGCTAAAATTGGCTTTATTTCTATAAGGAAATTTGGTGTAC
>JAQGAY010001607.1:0-13585 GCA_034698085.1 Polydesmus angustus
AAATCTCGGTTTTAATTGCAACTCGCTTCTCGCGTGGCCTCTTATTCTCTTAAGTCCGCTCCTGCTAATGTCCAAGCGGGCTTAAACCACGCAGCGTTATACCGTATAGTTGCGGCTGCATGAAGGAAGGTTGGCAGTGATGCCAAACGTTCATTCAATTTCGTGCCGCTCGTAAAAACAAAATGCTGTTATCTTTTTATTTATGAATTGTAGTCACATCACCTAAGTTATGTCACGCCTGCGCACATCAAATCATTTAGATAGATCACTGGAGAAGGAAAAGTGAAAGCTAAACACGGACGCGAGAATCATTTTTTTTTTTCGTTTTGCCCAGCGCATTTAATATGCTCGAATTAATTATCTAATTAATCACATCAGAATTTACATTTTTCACTAATAAATTCAAGCTTCGCTGATGTTTTTATGGAGAAAATAATAAAGGTAAATAAATTATTTACTCTCAAAAAAAAAAAAAAATTAAAAATTAATTTAAATGATTAAAAGTCGACAATATTTTTTAATTACACTTTTTGATTCCAAAAAATTTTGTTATATCGAAGCTCGTTATTTCCATAACAAATTTACAACAAACAAAAATTTAATAAATTTAATTAAAATTTTAAAAAAAACTAAAATTTAAAAAAAAACTAAAATTTAAAAAAAAACTAAAATTTAAAAAAAAACTAAAATTTAGTTCATTAATTTTTTCATTGCCGGTATTTCGTTAGAGTGATATTCGCTATTAATCTGATGACGTTGTTAAATGACCTGACTTAGTAGAGCTGTTACGTCATCGTTGGTAACGAGATAACTTTAAGCTAGGAATTGAGGTTGACATGAGATGGGGGAGGGACAGTTGGCCGACGTCACCGATGTTTCTTCACTTGACCAAATCCCCTTAAGACCCAGTCAAATGGTCAACCGAGAGTTTGCGAGATGCTGGAGGAGATTACGGAGGGAAAGGAGAAAACGGAAAGCGATTAATATTGTCCGACTGCACTGCCGTTGCGTTGGCCAAAAATAACCTAATAATAACCCTCGCAAGAAAAATCATTTTACGCGACTTAATTAAGATAAGTTTATTAAATTTCCATTGTATTCAGTGATAATAATTTTCAACTGTTGTCTTCAAATAGCGAATTTGGCGCCCAAAGCGATTCAATGTGGACAGTACTGAAATTGTTTTAGACAAAAAGTAAGCAAGTTATTTATGCAAGTTTTGGGAAGTAAATACCTTCAATGCTTAAAATAAGTTGTAAGATATAAACACTTGCGCAAATGAAGTTTTAGAAAGTAACTACTGGCTTCCTAAAACTCAACTTGCGCAAGTGTTTATTTTTCAAAATTCCATTTACGCAAGTGTCTACTTCGTAAAACTCCATTTGCGCGAGTTCTTACTTCCCTAAAAGTCCACTTGCGCAAGTATTTATACCATACAACTCAATTTAAGCTAAGATTTACTATCTAAATTTCACTTGCGCGAGTGTTTATACCATGCGAGCTAATTTAAGCGAATGTTTACTTCTCAAAGCTTAACTTGCGCAAGTATTTATGTAAGAGCTACAATATTCGTCCTTAATCCGTTCCAGAAAGGAAGACGAATAATGAATCTGACGAATATCAGATCAATTTTCCCATAGGAATACATTAAAAACAGTTTAATCCGTTCCCAGCCCTTAATTTTCAGATAATTTTCTAGATCTTTAAGAAAAAAAATTATTCATAAAACCATAAAACTGAGTTCCATTTTATTTTTTATCATCTTTAGCCTTTTTATAATTCATGGTAACTCAAAACGTTTATTTAAAAATTGACTGTAAAAACTTTTAAGCATAAAACAAAAACTTGAAATGAGTAAAATGGCGTCAGAGGTAGCCTACAATGATTTTCAAAATCTGAAAAAAAGAGGATGGATATCGAATCTTAGATAAATATTTGATCAAAATTTCAACAAAAAAACAAACAAACAGGACGAATATCGAATTTGACGAATATTGGAGAAGACGAAAATTGCAGCTCTACTGTATTTACATATACAACCCAAAACTGTACTTGCACAAGAATTTACAACCATTCAACTCCATTTAAACCAGTATTTACTTTCTAAAAATTCACTTGTGCAAGTATTTATTTCATGGGACTCCAAAATTGCGCGAGTGTTTATAAAATTCCCTTTGTGCAAGCCACGATTTCTTAAAATCCCTAAATTTTTTTGTTCAATATTGCGAAAATGTGAGCGCAATCTGGGTCCAGAAAACTAACATTTAAACTGAAATTGAGAACTTTGAAAGTCGCTTACCTTAAAAATAAAGGCAGTATCGAGTGTATGCAAACGAGTGTCTATTTCTTATTATTGTAAAAATATGCAGGATATGGATACTCAAGTCATAAATACTATGACCTCGCGTGTCGTTTCCTCTACAAAAGCGTGCACGAGGAGTGTCCATAATTATTATTATTGTACTTAAAAAATAATTTCAAGACTGTCAATTTTCTATGTAATCACCGTGAATAAACACCGGAGCTGCAAATTAAAAGAAACCGGGGAAAAAAGTGTCCCGCGTGCCAAGAATGTTGACGGCCAGAAAAAATTAGCAGGGTTAAACTGCTAGTGTAATAGTTTTGCTTGTAAAGCCCATTCCATCAGTCTATAGATGTGCACGAGCAGCATCAGTAGCGCCCTCTATGGCGTCACGTGTTATTGTTAGTGTTGTTGCTGCTATATAAATTTCTATTTCTGCGCTATCTGCGAGCAATGTGAAGCGAGAAAAAGCAATTACAATCCGCCTTCCACTTAACTCTGGGTTATCTTTTTACTTCCTCACTCATCATTATAGATTTTTTTTTTATTTCTGCAAAAAATAAATAAAAAAAAATCACGAAGACGAAAAAAAAAAAAAAGATGTGGGTGAGGTCGCGTATAGAATTATAGATGGCGCTCTTTCACTGTGAAATAGATAAATGAAAAAGAAAAAAAAAGAACGCGGGAAAAAGAAGGAAGATAGAAAAAAAGAGCGGATTGCGAGATAAAAACAAGACTTTATTGCTCTTCTTGATTACGATTTTGCACCCGTAGCCGCTCGCAGCGCCCCACAACATGTACGGCGGTTGCGGGGAGAAGCATTTGTCCCGATGATTTATAAAATGCTATTTGTGTAATGCGTCTGCTAGCTTTTCATTGCATCACCCCATGCCTCCTCTCCACTAATCTATTATATATACGGCAGTTTTACACTACTAAATTCGTTATATAAATACATCAACGTTGTAAGGGCTATATCATAAAACCGCGAATGGGATCATCGAGTTAACGGCACACTCAACATTTTCTTATCTATTTTTTTATTTATTTATCTCAAAAAAAGTACAATTATAAAAAAATGAAATTTTGCTTTATATCATTTTAAAACCTTTGAAAAATTTACTATTAATTTTTAATTTAAAATAATGAATTTAGTTCCCTAAATTATTAGCCTATATTAGAACTTTAGCTCACGAGTAATAATTATTATTAACTGTTGAAATTGAAATTGTTAAAGTATCCTCCAACATCATGAAATTAGTTCCTTAAATTTTAATGAACTTTTTACGAAAACAAGTCTATACTTTATTATTGTGGTACAGTATATTAAACGTGAAATTAGATCTAAAATTATGAAATTAGTACTGTTTTTAAATCATAACATCAGTTTTTGAATGTTGGAATTAATTCTTAAAACTAATCATCAAATTACTGTAGTTCCTTAATTGATTATGATATTAGTACAATATTAAGAAATTGGTTTTGAAATTATCTGTGCCAGTGAAACCTCTGCACCTAGACCACCGTAGGAAGTTAGGAACCGACTACAAGTGGCCTTCAAACGAAAGTGGTCTTTCAAAAAATATATACTGTACTCAATTCAATTCATCTATACTGTACTCGTATTAGTATATTTTCGAAATAGAAGTGGTTTTACTTACCGTAGGAAGAGGTTTCACTGTACCAGCTGTGGTAAAATCAAAAAATTAGACTCAAGAAATTTAATTTTTAAAACAAGAAATTAATTTTTAAATCAAGAAATTAATTTTTAAATCAAGAAATTATGTTTTAAACCAAAAAATTAATTTTTAAATCAAGAAATTATGTTTTAAACCAAAAAATTAATTTTTTAAGACTAGAGATTAATTTTAAAATCAAAAAATTAATTTTTAAATTAGGAAATTAATTTTTAAATCAGGAAATTAATTTTTAATTCAGGAAATTATATTTTAAATCAAGAAATTAATTTTTAAATCAAGAAGTTAATTTTTAATTCAAAAAATTAATTTTTAAATCAAGAAATTAATATTTAAATCAAGAAATTAATATTTAAATCAAGCAATTAAATTTTAAATCAAGAAATTAATTTTTAAAGCAAGAAATTAATTTTTAAATCAAGAAATTAACTTTTAAATCAAGAAATTAATTTTTAAATCAAGCAATTATATTTTTAAATCCAGCACAATTAATTTTTAAATCAAGAAATTAACTTTTAAATCAAGAAATTAATTTTTAAATCAAGCAATTATATTTTTAAATCCAGCACAATTAATTTTTAAAGCAAGAAATTAATTTTTAAAGCAAGAAATTAATTTTTAAATCAAGAAATTAACTTTTAAATCAAGAAATTAATTTTTAAATCAAGCAATTAAATTTTTAAATCGAGCACAATTAATTTTTAAATCAAGCACAATTAATTTTTAAATCAAGAAATTAGTTTAACAATTAAGAATTTAATTCTAAAACCAAGAAATTGGAGCTGAAATCAAGAAAGGAGTACCGTACTAAAATCATAATATTATATTTTTTACTTAATGCTGATAACTATACAAAATTTATGCTCGACGGAGAAATTTTATCTCACTGTTCATTTATTGTAAATTTCTATAATAATTGATATTATTAATGCATTGTAATTGTTGAATCAAGGGTGCAAATAAAAACAAATTTAAAAAAATCGTTCTGTGATTTTAATTCGCAAAATGTATTCCTCCGTCATGCATAAATGACCCCCGAATGAGCCCGAAACCATGAAACTGACCATCGCTCAAATTTACAATCAGCATCACACCTCCAAAATATTAGTTTCAACTAAAATGCAACGGACGGGCTTAGTTATTTGAGTTGCGCCACTTTGCTAGTGAAGGCCTCGTTCGCGTGAGTAATAACCGCGGATGCGTTAAATTTAGCGCTCACGATACAGATAAATTAGTCGAAACTATAAAGTAATATCATTAACTTGTAAATTAATTGTGATGATAGAAAAACAGGTTATCTCGATGAAACATTGAAATAGCAAAGGTGATGAGGGGGAGGAGCCTGCATGGAAGGAGTGAGGGTAATTAAAATCTCTTAATACCGCTTTTGGAATTTCTTCTCGGCTATTATCTGCTAACCAACTCCACGTAATAGCTTTATTTTGATTTTCTGAGCTTTTAACTTGATAAAAGCTGTTCAACGCAATAAATAAATAATTATTACACTTCGCAGAAAATCCATAAAATTTGCTTTTTATAAAATGTTTTTTTTTATTTTATCTTTTTTTTAATAAAAAATTACTATAATGACGGTAATTAAAATTTAAGACTAAAACTTGATACATGTACTGATTGCTAACATCGTCTGCGACTAAAAAACAACTATGTTAATAGCGAAACATTTTTCGTCAAAAACTTGGTAAACAAGATTTTGAAATGCGTGTATAAATCCCATTATAATATCAAGAGCTTCGTTGTGTAAACAATTTCGTGATACTGAAGTTGAACTAATAATTTTGATACACCAATGATTTCTTTATACAGGTTCAGAAATTTCGTTATATTGTAATGAGAATTTAGCTGCAATGAGAATTTCGTAATATTCCAAATTTCGTTACTGTGAATTTCTTTGCATGTTGAATTTCGTTAAAATTATACGGATAATTTCGCCCTACGGTAAATTTCGTTATAAATAAATAAATAATTTGGATTTTGCTGCCCCATCCTGACCGACCTAACTCAGGTGTATAAAGACAGCAGCGAAAAAAGTTAAAAAACTAGAATGTTACCCCTTTATATTAAAAATTTCGTTATACAGAAAATTTCGTTGCATAAACAATTATTTCTTTATGCCTAGAATTTCGCTATAAGGGGAATTCCGTTATACTAAAAATTTCATTATTTTTTTCCGGTTTTTACCCACAACGCAATTGCGATGTGCCAAAATAATAAACAAATTAATGCACTGTACTGAGTGATGACATTAGTAACTGCTAATGGCGAAAAAGCAAAATGACGAATTTCGTTGCATGTAGAACCGAAAATTTCGTAATACGGAGAATTTCGTTATACTGAGAACTTCGTTATACATGTACACTGAAATGAGAATCTCTTTGAACTGAAAATTTCGATGCATTAAAAATTTCGTAATACTGTACAGAAAATTGCGTTTTACAAAAAATTTCGTTATACAAAAAAATTCGTGATGCAAAAAATTTCGTTATACCGGTACATGTACAGAAAATATCGTTGTAATGAAAATTATGTTGGATGGAGAATTTCGTTACACTATATTGTTCAGAAAATTTCCTTATACACTGAAAATCTCATTGAATTAACTTACATCATAAATTTCGCTATATAGCTCTGAAAATTTCAATTTAACGAGAAGTGAATTGCAATATTATTAAAATTTCATTGTAATCCTCTCAGACGACGCCATGTTATGTTGCTTCGGCGCAGGCGCAGAAATTCGTTCCTAATTTTAATTTAATTTTTTTGTAGCATCAATATAGATTATGCAAGACTAAAACCAGCGTATTAAACGCAAATTAATATTATGCTGCCGGCATAAAATTGTTCAAATAAACGGCAAGTTTAGTATTCCCCGACCTAAATTTACAAACAAAATAGGGAATAGCTCTCGACGATAACGCTTAAACCAAACGACTAAATCTAAAAATTGGCGCCTAAGTCTAGTACGCTTAAGCGCGCGCGAACAAATCAGTTCCAAATCCGTCCCAACGTTTCTTATCATTGTTGTATTTTCTTCGGAATTGCAAAACCTGGATAACTCAATTCCAGCAACAACTGATTTTGTTTTAAAATAGAAAACATCATTTTATGGATATTTGCATGCGATTAGGCGCGAAGCATCGCGGCGTGTAAACACAGCCCAAGTAGGTTGGGGGAAAAAAACCAAAGGAAAAAAATCCCCGCGACGGCGCGCGTCTTCATCTTCGCTATCTGCGCACAATCCGACGCGCAACACGTTCGAGCATGTGCAGTTGCAGCGGCAGCAGCCACTTAACTGTTTTGTCTTATTGGCTCGGAAAAAGGAAATGGGATGGTAATCCAGGCGGCGATTGTCACCATCGTTTACGAAATCCCATTTCGGCCCAACAAACTTCTATCTTTTTTCCATCTCTGTTTTTTCTTTTATTTTTTTTTGTTTGTTTTCCTGCACCGACGATTACAACCCCACCTAACGGCAAGAAAAGTGGATCGAACAATCTCTCTCCTTGTTTTTACCTCCCTATACCAATACCATCCACCTCTCCCAACAACTCCCAGGGACGGATTCGTCATCAAACTGGGTACATGCCCATCGAAATAATGTAAACACCAAAAAAAAAAAACCAACAACAATTGGTTTCAAGTTTGCTAAACCACGTTACTAATCCGTGAGATTAGAAAAAATAAAATAGTTTATAATTAATTTTTGCGCTTCTTTAAACTAGTTTTAAGTTTTCACTTTGTTGATGAGTAAAACAACTTCAATTTTGAGAATAAACATCGTAAATCTAAATTGAATCGTAATCTTGATTTGTTAAACCGCGTTACTAAGCTTTACTGTTGGATATAATCATTATGGTGGATTACTGGAAGGAGATTAAAATTTTAAACTCGTTTTAGATGTTCCGGTTGGAGCTTTTATTAAAGCTTGTTTATGAAAACTTTAATCTCGCTTAAACCAAAAATTCAAATAAAGTTTTAAAGTTAGTAATACTCATAAAGTTCAATGTATTTTTTCGTTGTTGGAATCAAATCTAAATTAAGAAATCCAATCTGAACGGAATATAATATTAGACATTTCTAATTTGAAAATTGGCCATAAAACCTCAAAATATATTTTAAAGTATATCGTAAAAATTTGTTTACAAAAAAAGAACGCCAGTTAATTTATAAAACCGGTTCATTACTTTAAAAATAGTACCGGAAGTCAAAAACTGTCAAAAAATATTTTGTTGTTTTTTTAGGCAACGTATTTAAGATTTAAAGCGTGATCAAGTAAATATTTCTCGAAAAAACTCAAGCATAAACAAAATTAGCTGCGCCAGAATGATGCTGTTAGATAACTATTAAATTTTTTTTAAAGAAAATTTAATTTTAATCAGTTTAGATTACGGAATAAAATTTTAAAAAAATTGTGCGGGGGGGGGGTACTTAAGGGGAGGCCATCGCGACTTTAAAATCTGTCCCTGCCCCCACCTTAACCCGCTCCACCCAACCACCCTCGCTTTATTTCATATAGCTTTTGATCTTATTTTGATAACTGCGCGCACAAGCGCTTAACTTAAGACGGACATTATTTGCAACCAACTCGCTAAATCCTCGTTCCGTCGTTTCAGAGCCAACCCAAAAGAAGAAAAAAATCGATCCCGGAGAGTGATCGATTGCGATGATGGCGATGGTCGTCTCTCCGGCCAAATTTCGATGGAAAGAGGGAGAGATAGAGAACGAGAGAGAGAGAGAGAGAGTGACACAAATTGGATGCAGAGGGTGGGGGAGCGGTGGAAAGTAAATATTGAGAAAAACGAAGATGAGAGTGATAAGGAAATACTCAGTGTTTTTCTACACGAGAAAAAGACATGTTCTTTCGGAGATTAAAGAAGGTGGGGGAGTGAGCTCGATAGCAACCGCAAACCTTACGTTACGGTTACGCTATTCCCTTAACGTTGAGGAAAAACTCAACAAATGCGTTTCATGTGAAAATTGAGTAACAGCTTCGAAATTGACTTGCTGCTGTTTTTATATATAGACGTTAAACTACGAGTAGAAAGCTGCTATTGAAAGACTTATAGATTAGCGTTTTACCTGCGAAATTATTTTGAACTACCGGTCCTGTCATTTTACTCAACTTTAATTATAATTTCGAGTAAATACCTCGCTTTGCAAAGTTGTATCTGTTCTGGATTACAATACCATAAAATTTAAATGAATGGTAAAAAGAAATCTGTCTTCAATACTTACACGATGACCATAAGAAAACATATCCAACTGAATTAGTATTAAATCCTTTTAATACGGTACCGTAATAAAAAAATATTTTAAGGACACATTGAAAAACTTTTTTAAGGACACATTGAAAAACTTTTTTAAGGACACATTGAAAAACTTTTTTAAGGACACATTGAAAAACTTTTTAAAGACATTTTTAAACATTAAAATGTTCTGTGTTTACATGGCTGCATGCATCACAGCTTGATCGACTTGGTGCCATGCCTGTATCGTACTTTGGCGCACTTGTTCAATATTCCAGATTTAAATTATTAAAACTATAAAATATATGGTGTAATGCAAGAAAATGTTTACTCACAAAACATGGAAGTTAACGTACTATGCTGGATGCAGAAGCAATTTCGATGAAGCTGTAATCAATGCTGCAGCCATGGATAGTGAATATTGTGTTGTAACTGAAGGAGGATATTTAAATACAAAATAGAACAATTACAAGTTTTTAAAGAAAAGTTTTTTCTTGTGCTATTAAAATAATTACACTATTAAAAGGATTTGGATCATTTGGTACGAATTCAGCTGGGTACGTTTTTTTACGAACACCATGTACAGTGCATGGTTTCCTACAGTAAGAAGCAATTCTTATTCCCTTTTTAACTATTAAATGCTGCATCATGTATTTTGATTATGCAAAGCAAGATGTAGATGTTTAATAATTATTTCACCCTCAATAAAATTAATATTTAGCGAGTTAAGCGCACCAAACTTCAAAATGCAGCAAATTAATATAATATTATGATGTCATCCAGGAATTTCCTTCAAATCTGGAGAATATTTGCTTCATTTCATTTCGTTTCAATCTATTGGCATACACTATGTTTTTATGTTGAATTATTTTTTGAGCTCAATGCCTAATTTTCTCTAAAATAACGAACAAAAATGGGTAGGCTACTTACTACTTGGCTGTTACTTTTGCAGTCCTCGTTCACACTGTATTATAACCATAACTACACTTCAAAGTTCACCGTTTAAAGACCACACTTTTATAATAATTCCTTAAATGCCGAGCGACGGTTTGATGAATCTTTTATATTCATCTAAAACTTCGATTTCTACGAATTCGTTACCAATTTTAACGAAATTTAGCGAATTGAGATTTATCAGACGCCAGAGATTTGTTTGTACGGAGGTCTTGACATACCTCGCAATATTACAAAACCCAAAACTTCATAAGAAGGTAATTTAGATGAGGATGTGCGAGCGGGCTTTCGTATCAATACTGTAAATATCTCTGGGAAATAAACATCGTTTAAATCTTTCAAATTTCAATTACTGTGCGCTAAAATTTATTAAAATCAGTGGAAATAATAAGTTTTAATATGTGTGAAAATCGCGTTCATCGAATCGGCCTGTGAATCAATAGTATATTCCTAAATGACTAGGCTATAAACCCAGATGTGGACTACAAATCTTCAAGGTCATCACGATTCACGCTCGGTGTAGCCTACTCGAGAGATCCTTAGTAAGATGTTTAATTCAGTAATATCTATTCATTATTAAAAATAATTATTTTTGTTCAATTTTAGAAGCTAATTCGAAGTTTAGAAATCGCTTGGCATGAATATGGATGCTGCGTAACTGAATGTAGGCTACAGTATAATATATTAAAGATATTTAGTGCTAAAGAGGATTATTGTAATGCAATGCCTTGAATCAAGAATGCTGAAATTAATAGTCTCAAGATTTTGGGGTGAGTACATCTTACTTCACATTTATAATACATGTACTGCATTTTTTTTTTAAAAAAAGTTATTATAAGCGTTTATAAGCAAAATTAGGGGACAATAAATAGAGAATGAGAAAAGACAAGCTTTGACATCAGTCAAAGAATGAGAAACGATCATTTCAAGAAGGATTAACTGTAAACTGTTTGTAATATTTGAGAAAATTTATTATGTGAAAGCGTTTCAATTGTGTGCATTAATTGCAATTCAAGACCATATCCCTTATATTTAATGATAACATGTTCCACAGTTTTTTTGATGCAATTTACGCGCAATTGGAAGATGAAGATCTCCAGATCGGAGCTGGTAATTAGTACACTAGCTTTCATAATGGAGTAATTAAACTTATGTGTGCGATTGAATTAATGATTTTGTGTGTTATTCGTCACAGAAAAAGAGCAAAAAGCTAAAAACATCACAAAAAAATTTCGATATAGCGAAAAACATAATTAGAGTATGTGCGCCTTAGCTTTTCAAATTTCAACTCCTTTTTATACTTAAAGCTTATGCTTATGACGTTCGAGTTTGGACCTTAGAACTTAAATTTGTAAAAAATGAATGATAAAAATGAAGAAAATAATTCTAAAGTCCAAATTCGAACGCCATAAGCATAAGCTATAAGCATAAAAAGGAGTTGAAAAGCTAAGGCGCACATAGGCCTACTCTATTATTTCTGTTTATTTGGTACCGTACGCAGATGGTTCTCGTCATTCAGAGAACGGGTGCTTCAAATTATCTTCGTTTTACAGAAACTTTATTTCACTGAAAATATACATGTACGAACATTTTGTTTCGTATTTTGAGAGTGGACGCCTCCAAAAAAAATTTTTTTCACACCAAAAGCAACTCGGATGAAAGCATTTTGAATTTTAAATACGCAGAGTTATTTATTGGCACTAAATTTTCGCTGAACAGAAGTGTTTTTATTGAAACTTGTCATCAAAATTAAAATTAATAGACAAATAACTTAAACATGCGAGTTTCACAAAAGTCGAATTTAGCAAATAAAAATCTTAATCAAGCCTGCGGAATGCAGACAGGCGAGTCTGCATAAAGTTCTGTATTTTGAAATTCTTGTTTTCAAAAATCCGGGCAAATTATCAGAGTTTTCGATTAATCAAGCGAACGACTTATAATAAATTTTCAAGCAAGTGATGCTGTTAAAGGAATTCTAAAGATTTTTAAAACGTTTACAGTCTTAATTCTTAATAGTGGAAAACCATCAAACCTAGCTATGTGATTTGTGGAATTTCAAACAATTTTTAGAACTTATAAGATAGTTTTTTGCTTTAATTGATCGGTTTTTAAAATCTAGAAAATTTAGTTTTTTTTAAATAATTAAGTCTGCATTTAAGGATTTAATATTTTATTTTCACCGGTTAATTTACATCATAAGGTACCGGTATTATAATTTGTAATAAAAAGCTACATCTACACACATGTTTTAACCGGTAGTGGTGCCCCATAACCTTTTAAGGACAGAATGGCACAGAATGTTAGCGTAATATTATTTTCTACCCGTAAATTTTCTATTTTTACTCATTAATTCAGTTTTAAAAGTTACAAATATTAGTAAAAATAGGAATCGTATAAATTTAATAAAAGTGCTTTTTATGCTTAAAAACAACAATAAAATTATTTTTTACTGGCAAAAGCGCAATGGCTAAAATACGAGGACGCTGAATAGGTTCTGGCGGTTAAAAATTTGTAGTAAAATGGAATTTTAGTTGTTTAATTACAATTTTTTGCACTAAAATATCGTCCAAAATGCAGTTTTTCGGTGCAGTTTATTTCAGTTGGGAGTCCATTAAAACCTTATTAATTTGCTCCCACTCACCCTGTAACCCTATAAATCTATTTCTAACCTCAGCTCGCACTTCTCTTGGGAGACAAATAATTTGTCCTCTCATCTTCTCCAATTTGTTCAACTGTAATTGCTCCGTCTCCCTCCCGACCGACGTCTATTCCTCCCCGCAATCGCGTTTTTTGAAGCGAAACGCTAGAGTTGAAGCGCGTGCTCGGACACGTGCCGTTACGTAAATGGTATCGGGTGCCCCTACCATTAGACCATTAGGAATAAACGTCGGGGATTGAATTGCCAGCGTGAATAATTGGGGCGGCCGGTGTGACGCAACTGCCGCGCATTAATCATCACCCGACACCATTTTCTTAAATATCGATCAGCCGAGACGATAACGATTTATCGGTTAGCTCGGGCCCATCTGTTGTGTTGGTTAACCTCGTTTGGCTCCCGGCCATTGTGGTTGGCCAAGATCAATTAAAACCCAATGCCTTTGTATGTTATGTGTGTGTTGGCTAATGCACTCAGCTTTGTTCGAAAGCTCACAATACACACGAGGAACAACAAAAATTGAGGTGTGAATTTATATTATTAAAAGCTATTTCAACAGATCGATACTTCATTTCCGGTTTTATGTTGGCGGAAACGGAATAATAATTGAGGCAGTTTTCAATGGGGGAAATAAATTCTTAAGAGCCCTTTCAATTAAAAACGATTACGAATGCAAAAATAAAGTGGGGGAAAAAATTGATTGTTTTTTTTT
>JAQGAY010001608.1:0-13570 GCA_034698085.1 Polydesmus angustus
GACAGACAGGGTGCCATACTCCCTTAATAATTTTCATCTCGCTTCTATTTTCACTCTCCCCTGTAGAGCACGTGCGGCTGACTCCACGCGCATATAGTTGCGTACGCGCAGTTTATGGGTGTAATTTGGTCCGCCATTGCCATCGCTTCCGGTTCTAGCATACGATCCGCGTAGCCAAATCCAACGCTGAATATAAAGTTGTTTATCAACGTAAAAATGAATACGACGTTAACGATGAGTTTGAGCAGATTCTATGGCGGTTTTAAAAGATGATCAATTTCTCGGTATTTTTTCAAGTAGTTTATTAAATTTTTGCACAAGCAGAAGTAGAATATAGAAAAAAATATAATATAGTTTTATACTATACTAGCTAAAGTATCAGTATCCGTGCTTTGCTACGGGAGGGGGCTTACTCATGTCAGGACTGTTACATTTCACATAAACTTACAATTATGGCTTGTTTCCCCAACTCATTTGTGGACAATACCTGTCTTTTTTTGCCAGCATTTATGGAATAAAAAATAAAAAAAAGGAAAAAAAAAGATAAAGAATAGAAAAAATAAAGAAAAAAAAAAAGAAAAAAGAAAAAAAGAAAAGAAAAAAGAAAAAAAGGAAAAAAAAAAAAGGAAAAAGAAAAGAAAAAGAAAGAGAGAGAAAAAAAAAAAAAAAAGATTACTGATAACAAACGCTCGTGCCGCCAAAGAAGTGCTAGCGCTTTAATAATATAGATTATTAAATATAATATTAAAATAAAATTAGCTTAAATAATTAATTTCTATAAAAACAAGAGGGTGTGTGGTTGACACGCACCTGGCCAGAAGTGAAACACAAGTAGTTTGATAATTTTAAGGGGAATTTTTTAAAAAAGGGAATTTTTTGATTCTTGAAGAATTTTT
Organism: Polydesmus angustus; assembly: GCA_034698085.1. Lineage (NCBI taxonomy): Eukaryota > Metazoa > Arthropoda > Diplopoda > Polydesmida > Polydesmidae > Polydesmus > Polydesmus angustus. The sequence continues at coordinate 897 of JAQGAY010001608.1, forward strand.
CGACTTAAAGGTATTTTTTTTAGTTATAGGGATTGTTTTTTTTTTTATTTATAAAAGGTTTTTTTTTTTTAGAGTTATAAGGTCTTTTAGATTTGTAAAAGTTTTTTTTTAACATTTATAGGGATTTTTTCTATTTGTAGGGAATCTTTTAATTTATAGGGATTTATTTAGATTTATAGGGATTTATTTAGATTTATAAGGATTTATTTTAAATTTATAAGGATTTTTTTAGATTTATAAGGATTTTTTTAGATTTATAAAGAATTTTTTTATATTTATAAGGATTAATTTTAAATATATGGGGAATTTTTTTGATTTATAAGAATTCGTTTTTTAAAGTTGTATTATTTCAATTATGAAAAATGCTTTTCGCGCACGCGCGAAAAATGTTTGTATTTTGATATTTCTGTCGTACGTTTATGTTTTCGATTTTGCGCAAGCGCGAAAACCGAATTTCCATCGATTACGTGCACGTGCGTAAATTGAACTTATATTTCGCGCAAGCGCGAAATAGTTACAAAGGAGCATTACAGTGGAGCATGACGGGAGCGTTATAGTGAGCATGACGGAGCGTGCCATAGCGTGTTGGGGAGCGTGCGCTACCTTTGCGCGCCATTTCTGGCTTTACCCTCGCTAAAAAAGTGTTTCACTTCAAAATTAATGTTATTAATATTTCACTTACATAATTAATTTAAATTAAAATCTTAATTTATTAAGGTATATAAAAAAATGTTCATTAAATTGGTTCTTACTAAGTATGTGTTAATATATACGACGCTTTTAAAAAGCGAATAAACAAGTCAAATTTTAATGAAAAAATTAATTCAATTTTAGAATATGACCTCTACAACTGAGTCAGCACATTTAGTCGGCTCGATTAGCAACATTTTCAATAACTCTCGCTGACTACTTTTAAAAGTCCAATTATTTTTTTGCTGAAAAAAAAATTAATTTAGCCCATTTTTAGGGTCAAAATGAAAAAATTTAGCCCATTTTTTGGGTGAGAAATAAGACAATTAGTCCATTTTTTGGTAAAAAAAAATAAATTTTGTCCATTAAAGGGGGGGGGGGGGGGGGAATAAAACCTTTAGCCGATTTTTTAGTACAGAGAAAAAATTTAGGCTATATCTTGGTGAAAAAAAAAATGAACTAATTTTTGGATAAAAAAAATTTAGCCGTCTTTTCGGTTAAAAAAAAAAAAAAGTTAGCCCATTTTTGGGTAAACAATAAAATGTTGCTGATGTTTTATGGTTAAGAACCAACTTAGTCGATTTTTTGGTAAAAATAAGAAACATTTAGCCCATTTTTGAGCAAAAATCAAAAAAATTTAGCCGATTTTTAGTTCAAACAACTTGTTTCAATAAAAATTTAGAACGGTTCAATGATATGTGAGCGAAATTCTTAGAATTTCACGGTAATTTCCTAAAGTAAACATTTGAAGCTGAATAGCGCCCTTCCTATTGGTCCTAGAAAAAATCTTTCAATACATGACTTTTAGCTAATTTAGTGTTCTACAACTTTAATGCAATGTATTTCATCTCTAAAGAGTACTGGTAAAAAGTTATAGCAAGAAAACTAAAAAATGGACAAAAATTTGGGGGTTTTTGTGGTTCCTCATCAAATGCACACTAGGTGAAAAGGGACAAACTTCGGATCCCTTCATTGGGATGCCAAACAAAGTGATTAAAACATTTTCCAGCTTTCCACAAATTATTTCCAGGCAAAAACCTAATTTTACTGGCCTATTATCTTAATTTGGATTTTTTTTTATCATTTTAGCTTAGTCATAAAAAGATAAATTAAAATAAATTTTACACCTTTAAAAAAATTACCACTAAATTGCGTAAATCACCCCGCTCTCTCCCTTATCAGATAAGGGTTTCGTAGAACATTATTACGCCTCACCTTAGCCAAATCATGACATATCATATGACACATAATAATGCTCGTAACAAGGATAATAAATAATGTCAAAATCTTTTTCGATTAGATAATTCAACAGCAAATGTTATATAACTGTGTTTACACTCGGTTAGTTGAATAACAATATTTTTGAATATTAGTGAAGCATTGTTGTTTTCAACTGCGATCTTCGAAATAATAACAGAGTAAGTAAACTAAAATAAATTAAACTGTAAAATGTCTGCTTATTAATTAAATATTTTTTGGTTTTTAATTACACCGGGTTACCATAAAGTAAGGATCCAACTTCCAACTGCAAAAAAAAAATAACAAGGATAAAAATGTATAAATTTTTTTAATTTTACAGAGAAACTCAAGAAATTTTATCTGTATAAAAATAGTTTTTTTGTAAATTTAAAAAATATAAAAACAAATTAAAATTCAAAAAATGACGTTTTTCAGAACTAAAAATTTTCCATGCTAATATTTTTTAGAGAATATTAAAAACAATTTTTTTTTTTAAAAAAAATAAATTTTTAATAAATTGTTCCAAATGTAATAATATTTTGATATTATGAATTTTTTTAAATAATTTTGTACATTTAAAATTACCCAAGTTTGAACGCTCTTTATGCTGTAAAATGAATGCCATTGATGCAGCTGGACGCATTCACCACTTATGAAGCACGCAAATTCAACTAAAATTTAGAACTAATTCTAAATTATTTTCATTTCAAATGTCTGTAGCAATGTTTTACTACTTATATTATTTTTGTTTCATTGTTATTGCGTTGTTATCACAGGATAGTACTGCACAAATGAGTGTCAAAACTAAATTGTTGAATTTTTAAGTTTTTTTTAACATTTATTGAAGTAACTTGGCAGTAATGTGAACACGACAATTCTTGTACAAAAATTGTTTCAATAATTCCCTGTATTTTTAAATTAAGCACTTTAAATAATCAATACTGGTATTTTTTAGAATGGAAGGCTCGCAATTGAACGAAGAAAAAATTACAGAACTTGATAATCCAAAAATCAGCTTTTCTGATGAAGAAGAAGATGATGAAGAAAGTTTGGAGACGACAATTTGGACGGATGACATGTTCCAGAGAATGAGGGTGCCAGGTGACGGAAGTTGTCTGTTTTGGGCCGTCGCTATGGCTTACCTACTTCCGGTGAAAAGCAACAAAATATTATTTACCGAAAAATTAAATAATTTATTTAGTGTAAATGATGAGAATGGTATCGTAACACACGTTCAAGAATTAGTTTTAAATCATCGCTTAACTTTGGTTTTTAAAGATTCTATATTAATTAAGTTAGTGACAAAGGTTTTTCGAAACCTGGTAGTGGATGAAATGTTGGAACAGGAAGCGGAATTGTACCAGACAGTGACTTTAGATGACTTTTTATATATAAAAAACGATGAATTCATCACGGGTGGAGACCTGGCTGAGGAATTTCATGCTGCATTTCCATCTCAAGCTCATCTTATAGATCTAAACAAATTAAAACCAAATATATTAAATGAAAGCTCCATCGAAGCCATGAATGAAGAATTAGATAAAATTTCGGACAATGAAAAAGTTCAAAAGTTTAAATTTCATTCCTACTTGGAATCGATGAGAAGCTCCAAGTGTTGGGGTGGGCAACGAGAAATTCAGGCCATTCAAAACCTTTTACAATGCAACATTTTACTATTTAATGAAGAACACGATAATAATTTTATTTTTAGTCAGGACACTCAAATCATTTGCCTAATCAATTTAAATGACACTCACTATGAATTCGGTTTGGCCAAATCTAAAATTATAATTGAACGCATTCAAAATTTAGATTATGAAATGGCTGTGAAATTAGTTAATGTAGGGGTAGACAACGTGAACTACCAAGATGAGAAAGGTTGGACATTGTTACACTATGCCACTATAACTGACAATTATCATAACATAATTAATGAGTTGGTAGAACAAGGAGCCAACTTAAATATCAAAAACAATGATAAAAAAACAGCATTTGAATTAGCAACATATTTTAATCTTGAAAATTCAATAGCAGCAATTAATTCAATTCCCAATGAAATTAAAGAAACTGATGGAATTATACATCAAAGTGATTATAACAGAACTGAAACTGAAAATTCTTTGTCAGTCGAACCAGTGAGTTTAGATGCAGCAATATTTAACAATGACTTTAAAACAGTTAAATCATTGCTAAAAATGAAAACAAATGAGGAAATTAGTCCTATAATCAATAAAAAATTTGGAGGTGGAACACATTTGCATCTTGCAGTATTCGAAGGATCTTTAGACTTAGTGAAGGTTCTTATTGAAGATGGTAAAGCCGATGTAAATATCGAAGCTGTGAATGGTGCTACTCCTTTACATATGGCCGCACAATCAGGTCACTTTCAAATTGTTAAGTATTTGCTAAAGAATGGAGCACGTGTGAATGCTAAGGACAAAAATTCTTGTTCTGCATTGCAGTACGCTGTTTTGACTGGTTACAACCACATCGTGAATTATCTATTAGAAAATGGGGCTGAGGTCAACTCGTTGGATGTGAATGGTATGAGTTCACTCCATTACGCTGCGTGTAAACAAGAGAATATTGTTCAAATCTTAGTAGAACATAAGGCAGATTTAAATATCGTTCATAACACTGGCAGAACCCCTCTTGCAGTTGCTATCAAGTTAGGCAATTGGGATACGGCTAGGTATTTGTTAGAAAATGGCGCTTTATTAGTTGGTTTATCAGAGGAAATTAAAAGAGACATTTATCAAAAATTTATAGAAAATGTAAATAATAAAGATTATCAAGTTCATCACGCGATTGTATTAGGAAATGTAGAGTTACTTGAAATGCTAATCCAATCAGTTTCGCTGGATAATGAAGTTTTATTTCAGATTTATTACGAGTTAAAACTCAAAAATTTAAAATTAAGCTCTGAAATTTGTATATTCATTGAAAACAAGTTAATGGATTTTAATGTTTATTCCAATCAAAAAGTGAATGATAAGGTGGGTATGGTAAAAGTACTAGAGCTGGATAATGTTAAGAAACGCATTCAATTGGTGGTGAGTAGCATAGATAAGTTTTTGGATTGTTTTTCTAAAGATAACAAAGTGAATGATAGAGTTATTTTCATAGGAAAGTTTATTACTAAAAATGTGCAAGTTCTGAAGCAATTCAATCTAATGAAAGAGGCTTTACCTTGGGAAGAGATGCAATTCTGTTTAATAAGCTATTTATTGAGTTATGCTAAACCAAATTCAGTTAATATTTCGGTCAATTTAGTTCTGCATATGCAAAAAATAATGAAGTATTTATCATTATTCAAGATAGAATTGTTAAAATTGGATTTCAATAAATTGGTTAGTGAAAGGAATGAGTTAAATAGTGAAAAGAAGAAGTTACAAAGTGAAAATAAGTTAAATGAACGTGAATTAATTAAAGCTAAAGTCATAGGTAAAGTGGCAGAGTTTAAAGATGTCTATATAGATTTTGAACAATTAAAGGATGTGCATTCTTTGGCAAAAATTGAATCTCACTTAAGAGTAGTTCATTCCGTGGATTTTGATATCAGACCACACACAGGTAAATTAGTGCTAGAAAAGGCTTTGCAAGTGATTGGAGAATATTTAAAAAGTACCCCAGACACTCCAAATTTATCAGATGCAATGTACGAGAATTTAATTGATTTTGCACCGTTCAACATGAAAACTAGTGTGACAACATTACGGGACGCGTTGTCACACATGGACAATATTAAGAAACGATTTGATGCCGAGAATAACAAAACAATAGGCTTTTTTAAGACAATTCGAAATGATTTACTTAATTTAAGAATAGGATTTCTCTGCATCTTTTTCAACAAAAAAATAGTAATAGCTAGGCATTTTTTTGAAAACATTAACTCTTGCAAAACTTACGAAGAATTTAGTTCGATAATTAGTGGCATCCGAAACTGTAAATTACAACAGAATCAGAATATTGTTAGTGATGGGGCCTATCCAATTCTTCAAAAAGCGGAACATTATTTGGCAGAATTAAGAAATCAAATGACAGAAAGCTGCAGTGTTGATGAATCACTTGTTGAATGTGAAAATATCATAGGAAGTATTCGCGACCAAAATCGTAAAATACAAGAAAAATATGCTAAAATTTTAAACGAAGTTGGTAAAATAATTGACCATGCACGCAAAAAGGACAGTTTAAACGAGATTAAGAATAGTGCTACGGAAATCTTAAGTTGGTTTCCCAGAATTTATTTAGAACAAAAAGGTTTTAATCAAGAATTATCCTCTTTATTGCATGAGATACAAAAATCTTTTCAAACTGCATTTGCAAAGGAGAACAAAACTATTATGTTAGAAACAATTGTCGAAGATTATAATTATATCCGGAAAAATGCGGGCATAGATGCTTTTAAATTCACCGTGTGTAAACCCAATCAAAATCATTTAGTCACGGTTAAAAAAATAGACAAGCAATATAACAGTTTTTTAGGTAAATTAGATAAAGATTGTAAATTTCAAAATCAGATAAAAATGGAATATGAATTGGCAAAAAAGATTTTCTTGGCCAAATATAAATTGATAGAATTTTACAAAAAAAAATCATCAATCAGTATGGAAGAATTTAAAGATTTTATGGAACTAATAAATTTTAAATTATATAAAAAAGAAACTTTTGAATCCATGTATAAAGAGAATGAGCAGAAAAAACTGGAACTAATAATTCCTCGCATAAAATCCAAATCTGATAAATCTTTTGAAAAGTATGACTTCATTTTTTTGTTTTTTGAGAACTTGGAACTTTTAGAAAGTATCCTTAATTTGAAAAAAAGCGATTCTGAGCTACATAAAGCGATGCGGGCGAATGATGAGCTGCGATTGGCAATTACCATGCTAGTGCTCACTTTAACTGAGATTTTAAATAATGAAATCTTTTCAGCTTTTATACAAAATAAGACATTTCTAGACGAAAATCTTCCGGTTTTAATTGGAAGGAACTTGAGGAATTATTTAGCCCATGGGGATTTAATGATTGATTTGTTCTCCATTGATCCTCTAAAATCTGTTATTTATCATGCTAGAGCTATTCAGAAAAACTGCTGTAAATCGGAATTGAGAATTTATAATGGAGAAAAACCAATTGGCAAAAAGACAATTGAAGATTTTGATAAATTGCAAAATCAATTTGACCTAAGTTTGCATGTGCTTAAAAATAAAGAGGAATTAATAAAAGGGGTGCATGAAAATAATAATATATACCTTGAAAAGCTATTGGTAAGTGGATTAGAAATGAAATACAGAGATATAAACGGTTGGACACTGCTGTTTTACGCAGTTAAAACAACAAATATTGAGCTTATGAAAATGTTAATTAATGACAAACTAATTAATATTTATCATAGAGATAAGTTAGGCTATTCAATCTTATATTATGTAGTTGAGAGTAAAAGCATGGCACTTTTAAACTTTTTGCTAGACTATTATAAAATTGATCTGAATATAAGTGTATATAATGGAAAATCCCTTCTTCATTTGTCAGCAGAATTTGGTCACATAAAGTTTACTAAATGGTTAGTGTCTCTCGGCGCTGATAAAAATAACATTGATGACGATGGTAAAACTCCCATGCACTATGCCATTGAAAATAATCATGCCAATGTTGCAATGACTTTAATAGATTTTGCCAAAGATGATGCGCTAAGCAATGCATTCAAAAATTTGATAATTGAAGACAAAAACAATGCTATACAGAACAACTTTTATATGGAAGAAAATTTAAAATTTGTGACAGATTTGTTTCCATATAATGATGATTCAGTACTGAATCAAACAATTGAGAAAACTTTATTTTCAATTCGTTTTGATGATTATCAATTACAGGAAATGGATGCTTTAATAAACGGTAATAAATGTTTTGAAGTGCCAGAAATGGCAGAAACATTTAAAAATATGACCCAAAACTTTAATATTGATGAACATTCTAAGTTGCCTGTATCATTTCTTTATGATGCGTGTTTCACTGGAGACCTAAAATTAGTAATAGAAATTATAAAAAACAGTAAAGATGTCCTGAACTTGCTTAATACAAAGTATGATGATGGTGAAACTGTATTACACCGTGCAGCTCTATATGGTCAAAAACAAGTAATGGAATATTTATTAGACAATAGAGCTAACATAAAAATTTTAACTGATAAGGGTGATTCTGTTTTGCACCGATCCATATCGAGAGGCAATAAGTGCATTTTTGAAATGTTAATTGAAAGAGGAGCTGATGAAAATGCTAGAAACTGCAGAGGATTAACCCCCTTACACTTAGCCTCTCAGAATGGCAAATATAATGTAGTAGAGGCTTTGTTGAGTATAGGCTCATTAGATGTAAATACAATGAGTGACAATGGATGCAAATCATCTCTGCATTTTGCTGTAAATTCCAATTGTGCAAAAACAGTTGAAATTTTGCTTAGTAAAGACGCTAATGTAAATGCTGTAGATAGCCTTGGCGTAACTCCCTTACACTCAGCATCTTCAAGGGACCAAATAGAAATTGTGAAAATTTTACTAAAAAACAAGGCTAAGATTAATGCTCTGGACAATGAAGGTAATACCCCATTAAGTTATGCTATTTATAATAACAAAAAAAAAAGTGTTGAATTTCTAACTGAAAACGAAGCTGATGTCAACCTTCAGCAAAGAGAAGACGGATATTCACCATTGCATTTTGTAGCTAACACAGGTCATATTGACATTTTAAACCTCCTAATAGAAAAGGAAGCAATATTCAAAAAAAATAAAAATGGTGAAACACCACTTTATTTAGCTGTAATGAAAGGACACGTCGACATTATAGAAATTTTAATGAAAAAGTACCAGGATGAAGTCTATAATGAAATGGTAGATAAAAGATCTTTGCTTAAAGCCTCTGCTGTTGGCAATTGCGAAATTGTTGATATACTGCTCAAACATAAATTTAATGTCGATTTAACGGATGCTGACAATAACACTGCTTTGCATTGGGCCGCGCATAAAGGCCAATTCAAAATAGTTCAAAAACTTTTAGATGCGAATGCCAAAACTGATGCAAGAATGCGGAATGGGGCTATGGCCATTCATTTAGCAGCCGAGCAAGGGCACACTAAAGTTGTTGAATTGCTTTTAAGCTTAGACAAAAGTGCGGTAGATTTTGTAGTTGAAAATGGTGATACACCATTACATTTAGCTTCGCTATTTGGACATTTCAACACTGTTAGGTTGTTGTTAGACAATGGTGCCAAAGTTAATGTTAAAAATAAAAAACGTCTAACTAGTTTTCATAATGCAACCATTGGGGGTTGTGTAGATATCGTTCAACTTCTGCTAGAAAAAGGAGCTGACCTGAATGAAATGGAATCAACACCATATTTATCTCTTTTTCTTGCTGTTCAAAATGGGTATACAGATATTGTTAGCATTATTTTAGAAAATAGGGCAAATGTAAATGCTATTGTGGAAAATATGTCTTGCTTACACATCGCTGTTAAGGAAGGTCATGTAAAAGTGGCTGAGCTTTTATTAATGAAGGGAGCATGCGTTGATGCATTAGATGACCATAAGTTAACACCATTGCATTGGGCTGCTATTTATGGACAACCTGAAATAACTGAAATGCTGTTAAAATTTAAAGCCAATTTTAATGCGAGAGATGGTAATAACTCAACACCTCTTAATTTTGCAGTATCAAATACTCATTTAGATGTAGTAGAAATAATGATTAGACATGGAGCAGATGTATTTGCTACAAATAGTAATGACTCAGTTTTGCATCAAGCAGTTAAAAATGTTGAAATTTTAAAGTTTATTTTAGATAAAATAAAAAATAAAAGTGTTGGGGATACACATCGATTAAAATCAGTAATTAATGCCCCTGATTCAGAGGGAGACACCCCATTAATGTGGACAGCAGCAAATAGTTATTCAAGGGCTGCTCAAATGCTTTTAGAGTTAGATGAAATAGATATCAATAAACAGAATTTGAAAGGTTGGACATCTCTTCATTGGGCTGCCGAAAATGGCTATTTAAACATTGTAGAATTATTAATTGCCAAGAAAGCAAATGCTAATATCACAGATGAAAATGGTCAAACTGCATTGGATTTGGTTTTCAAAAAAATTGATGAAAGTGAAAATTATGAATTAATAGCTGCATTATTATTAAGTATATCCAATAATCAATGACAGTGAATAAGCTTTTTAAGGTCAGAAATATATATGTTTGAAAAGTTTTTTACAATTATTTTAATCATTATTAGCAAACAACAAATTAAAATTTTGATGGTATATGTTGTGACTGCAGAATTTGAATTTGCTTTACACTAATATTTTTTATATTCAGTGTTAATTATTGTTATGTAAACAACCCCAGGCAATATGCTGTATTGTGCATAATATTGCGTAAAAATTGATTTTTTTTGTCATGCTAAAAAAGAAAAATTATTGTTATTGTCAAAATAGAAAAAAAATGTTCAGATGTTTTGATAGATTTCCATTTCCATTATAAAATTTATATAATAGCGACTTTTAAATTTATTTTCAAATTAAATTCACTAAAACAAAAAGATAGTAATAAAGATAAGGATGAGATGAAATCAGAAATGGATGACAAAAAAACCTTCAATTTTTTCACCAAACTTGATGATTTTAATTATCAACCACAATAATTTGTTAGATAATATTACTGTTTTTGCAAGTTTATCAATATGCAACAGAAATGAGGATTTTAATAAGATTTGCAGTCAAACTAAATTCACTGTCAATAATTATTTTTATATAAAAAAAATTTAATCAATGCTACTAAAAAGTAATAATTTCTAAAATAAGTTTTAAATAATGTAAATTTGAGCAATGCTTCTATAAATGCATTTCAACTTTTATTAAAATTTACTTTAATAATACCGTACCGGTATATCATTATTGGAATTAGTTATCAGAGACATAGCAATGTGAAACAAAATTGTTAAGAAAATAATTATTTTTACAAAAACTAAAAGTGCTAAATTTATCTTATTATCTGATAAAAATGTGCTACCTTACAAAACTATGGTGCACATATTTTCCTTGGATTATCATTTTTCTCCAAACAATGGCACCGCCATCATTTATTGATTTGCACTGGTTTAACATAAAAACCAAGAAAACAATCTGCATTGAAATGGTGCCATGAAAATGTTTCGACAATCAATATTTCCAAAAAAGAAACATTAAATGCCATAAATGACCTGAGTTTAACCAGTAATGGTGGCAATGAACTACAAAAGTGAGAGTGCCACAATTTATTCTAATTATGAGTTAATAATTAATGGAAGAATTAGAAAATATGTTTGAGCAATAACAAATACAGAAAATGAGTGATTTTCCCTAGTTCTTAAGGTAATTAGTCTAATGAACTCAATATGTCCTCCACTCTTGCAAATCTGCATTGCATATGACAACCAAAAAAAAAATCAGAATTAACTGCCTGCCCAACCACCAGATGTCTTTATGAACCGATGAAGGAGACATTATCCAGCGACAATAACAATGACTTGATTAGTGGACTGCACCTGGTGTGTGAGTAAAACTACTTTCATCTTGTAAAGAATTGAAAATTTCGACCAACGTGTAAACTTTTTGTGTAAAACAAGTGGCAATCAATGTTAAGATAAATAGCTCACAAAGGTTAAAGGGAACTAGAGGTTGAGGGAGCGGGAAAAAATACATACCATCGCTAAGTCTCCAAAAACAGTTACAACAAATTAATTTCTTATTGTAAGAAATTGCTAAATTTAGAAATTTTTATTTGCTTATGAAAATATTAATTGCATTTACTGTCTATGTAAAAATTTATCTTCATAAACTCTTTTATAATTCAATTAAAAAACATGTAAAGAAAGCAAAACAAGTTCAATTTTGTATTTATGGGTGCAAACCCCAATTTTATTATGTCATTAAAATATTTGTTTCAAAATAGAATGGTATTTATTAAATTTTGAGTTTTTTACTGATCTTAATTGCTTGCTAATTTTATATGTTTGGATATAAATCTACTTTTTCAAATAAAAATTAGCAATTAGTCATCGCGGAATTTTGAAGAATGAATAAATCAGCCAAATTTTAACAAAAATGCATTATTTTTTTATATAAATTTTACATTAATCAACATCACATATTTAATAATAAAAACAATTTTTGGAATATGACCTCTGCAAAAAAGTTGGCACGTATTAATGCGCTCAAGGAAATTTGAAGAAATTTGCATTAATTCTTATGGTAGATGCTGGCACGTGCCGAGATGCAGGTGCAGGCTGGAAGTCCGCAAAAGCTTTAACCATCAAAGTGAGTGTAAGCACGTTTACAAGTGCCGAATCAGTTGTAGAGGTCATATTCTAAATTTTTATTATTATTAAAGGCCTTGTGTTAATTAATGGGAATATAAAAAAAAATTATTTTCAAATTTGACTGATTTATTCATGTTTCAAAACTATCATTTTGAAATGAAAACCCTATATATTGATCAACAGATCACGTTGCATACGGGGCAATAAAAATGTTAAAAAAATATCGATATTTTTATCCCACAGATATTTTTTGCCTAATATATCGATATTAAAAGCAGAATAATATCTAAACCCAATATATTTTTTGAAGTGAAACACTTTTTTAGCCGGGGTAAGGAAGAATTGGCGCCATTGCGCGAATACGACGGAAGTATCCAACGGATATGACGTTTTAAATGAT
>JAQGAY010001609.1:0-13563 GCA_034698085.1 Polydesmus angustus
ACTACTTTATTATCGTGGTAAATGTTATGGTTCGAAAAAATACGTTAACTGCCATTACATGTATTTGAGAAAATGACATAATTTTAATTCATTTTCAGCGCTTGTTTTCAATCGAACAGTTTTGTTCGTTTCGGGCAATAATTTTTTTTTCGTCGAATTATTTTGAAAATTATTGCTATAATTTATCTGCTTTAAATCGTGCATACACAGTATTATCTAAGTACAGTTAATGATCCCTTTTTTGGCGCATGCTTGCTTAACATATAACGAAAATCAAGAAAATGAGCATCAAAAAATAATTGCCAAAGTTTTTAAATCTATGGTAATTAGATCGAAACTTTTCCTTTTACTGCGTATTATTTTTTTATTTGTGATAATTTAAAAAAAAAAAATAGTTAGATTAATTTATTGGAAAGCGACTGAATAGGCCTACGCTCATTGTTTGAAGTGGTGCGTTTTATGATTGCGTTTAATTCTTGCGAGCCTAAAAATTTAAATAATAAATTTCTGAGCATTGCTACATGTCGCTTGTTACATCTGGTGCGCGCGAGAGATTCACGGCGCATGCGTTTATCGATTTGATTAGTATTCAGTTAGTAGCATGTAATTGTCAAATCCACGTGCTAGGCTGTGTAATCCTCGTTCAGGTCTCGACGCGTGGAGTGCAGTCAACGCCGGGTTTTGTTTACCAATGTTAGCTTAATATCGTTGTCATTCGCACGCGCATCTGCAAAAATGTTAAGACGAAAGGTAGTCGTAATATAAGCAGCAGCGATTCAAAGCTATTTTAAGCCTTCTGGAGGTTGAATATTACTGGTTTCCTGTCGTCTTCATGAATGTGAAAAGGCGAAATTTCGTATAGAGTACAAAAGGCGAAGCAAAATTTTTAGTTAAATAAATAAAAAAATAAAAAAAACATTATTATAAGGTTGGTGATGCTATTAGAAGGAAGAAGACAAGGTGTTAAAAAGTATTAACGACTGTCATCTAAATTCGCTGAAACAATGTAGCAACAATAGGTAGAGACGTTCGCGTGCAGCTTAATCCCAATTAAATTTAATCTGAATATACGAGCGTTAATTTGTTGATGATGTACGTCTAGATGCCAAGCTTTGTTTTCAACTAATTTACTCTTTTATTTAGTTTTTTTTTTTTTTTTTTTTTGGTTGATCTTTTTTAATACACGCATGCGCGATATTATTCGCGAAAAATAATTTACCAGATTGCTTTCTTATTTTATTTATTCCTAAAATAAACTTTTTCTCAACGAAAATATTGCTGTGTTTGCGTTATTATTAATTCTTCGAATCATGAAATTTGAAATCTATTTAAACAGTATTCTTTCGAAAGTCTTTTTTTTTTTATAAAAAAAAAAATAAAAGAATGGTTTCTTGAGAATTAATTTATACAGGTTAATCTGCTAAAGGATCTGTTTTCCGACTGGTTAATTCATGAAGATTAAATTAAGCGGACTACGATATCTTCATATATACTGTTTATTTTACTGAAAAGTAATGTTTTTTTTAACGATTGTGATGTTTTTGAGCATTTCTAAGCAGTTAATTCAGCCGAAAATATTTGATAATAATTTATTCATGGGCCATGAAATTTATTATTTTTGCTTAAAAGTACACAGCAGTTATTAAATAATACGAGTAGTTACTTCTTTGTTCAATGTCTGCATTAAAAGTTATTTTTCTTTTTTTTTATTAGTTTATTTTAGTTTATTTTGAAGTTTTATTTATGGAATGTAATCAAGGAAAATGAGCTCCCTAGTGTTCCCTTGAATTTTTTCGAATTTACTTATACAATATTTTAAAACTCGTAAAATTATAAAAGGCATTTTGGAATTGATTCTCTCATTTTTTTTAGAATAAAATATTCGGTCTATTACGCTTTTTAAGCAGATGGGTAATTTTATGCGAATTTTAAGTAGGCCTCTTCACGCAAATGAAGAGTACATTGTGCAAAAATGAAGAGTAAAAAAAAATAAAACACAAAATCTCACTAATGAAGGTGATGACGTTATTTTCTATCTTGACATCGTGATAGAAAGTGTTAGGTGTTGAAATGGAGAGAGAGCTGCTTTCTTTTCAGAAGCATTTATTAATTGCGATCTCTCGTTTAGAAATTGTTTTGGATAATTTAAAAAAAAAAGAAGTTTTTCGATTTGTTTATAATTATTGTGCCATTGAAGCTTTACTTTTATAATACTATTAGAGTGCTTGAATCTAGCTATTCGAACCAATTTAATTAAATTCATTCGTTGCATCATCTTAACACACCGTATTCTAGAGAGTGCGTAAATACGCACGCGAGTGACTTCTCAATTATTGATGTCAAACTCTACGATGGTCTTGAGGGAACATACCTATCTATATGCGCATCTTAGCAACTCCCATTCCAGGGATGTTGAGAAATATCATTTTGTGGTAGAGTTTGTCATCGTGTTTCGTACGTGATTTGCACTATAGGCTCTTAATATAGTCAAAATAACTGTTGATATTATACACAAAATATTGTTCTTTCTTAGCAAACATTACATTTGTAAATTGAATACAGTAATAATAATAATAGATACCGTAGTGTACTTTTATAGGGAAAACATTATGAACTACCGTATTGATGATTGGTTTGGGTTCTTAAAAATAGGGTAAGCGTACTCGCGTATCCGTTTCTACGGTACGTATTACCTATTTCGATAACTGTTATTATTATCGATATTTCTTTTGAATATTTTAAACTTCTTAGATATTGCAATCTCATAAATATGCATGGCTACGCATAAATAATGAGAGGACGGGGACGTGGTGTGTTTATTTTAAGTTTGGCTGGTTAACCAAACACCGTCAGCGAACAGTTTGAAATGAGTTTGCTTAACTCGTTAGGTAAAAATAGATAGGTTAGAATATTTGGTTAGGTAAAAATAAACAGTAGAACTACGAGATCTTTTGGTATTTTTTTTCTTGCCTGACTTTACGATGTCTAAAATAATAATACTGGTGAGTGATAATGTTTGTCTATCCTAGCCAATCTTATAGTAAACATACTCGCATCTACGAGACCGTAATATCTAACTACTACCACATTTTTAATCGATATAATCTAATTCAGCGAAACTTTGATTTTTAGAAAATACTATATCGTGGCAGGTAAAAGAGGCAGGTTTATTTCGAAAAAAATTTAAATTAGATTTTTTAAAAAAAAAAATTGTGTTTGGTAATGCTTACAAAACAGTACTGTGACTTTAAAATTTATATTTTGTTGCTATTGCAGCAGTAAGTCCATTTATTTTGGTATTATTTGCTCCACGGATGTCAAGAATTGAAATCGAAAATGTTTTTAGTTTGACTTTGAGAAAGCTGAAAATCAATTGGAGTGAGAGTAGAGAGAGATAGGTGGTCCGTGGGGTGGAACGCGAATGCACCGGTAGCTTTTTTTATCGTGGCATTTTTAAACCGTCATTTTGAAGTTTGATCATGTCTATCCAAATAACGATCACGGGAATATCTGCCGGATGAATTTCAACTTAGGTTTTAGATTCCATATCGCGCGTTGTCGAATTCAATATGCATTGCCAGAATTGACGTATCTATACGTTATTTTTTTTTCTCTCTTTCCTCCTTCATTCGATCTCTTTTTCGACTTTGGAGGAACTGAGATTGTGGCTCGAAATTGACACATTTAAAAGTAGGAAGAGAAAGATTGAATACCCCATTTCCTATTTTTCTATTGCGTATACACGTGCAGTCATCGTCTTAAAACTGCTAAGATGTCGCCATTGGAAACTGAAAATAAAGCCTGACTTCAAAGTTAAAAGTACATACCGAGATGAAAAATATATATCTAAAGCTTCTTTTTTTTTTCTCTCCTAATTTCTAGTAGATGATTCTACTGCTACTGTAAGGAAGAAAGAAGAAAATGTTTGAAGCCAAGAAAGAGAAAAAGAAAAAAAAAAATGAACTAAAAGATTTAGAGAGAGTTCATCATAAATTTTCCATGTTTCATGTAACCTCAAATTTGCTTAATGGAGCTGAAACGGTACAAAAGATCTTTGAATTTTTTACTTGATGCGCATACGCTAGTAAAATACCGGTATGTATTAGAAAGTGCGCAAATAATGACGCGCACATTTACAACGACAATCAGATCAGGTGCGTGTACACGTCATACGTGCTGCCTATTCAATACGACTGTATATTAAGCCGACGAGGGTTTTTCTACATTTCCGTCTAATTTTTTTTTTTTTTCTTTTTTTTTTGAAACGAGCATCTTCCTTTACAATTCCCGAACGCAAGTGCAAAATTGACGTTTTATTTTATTTGAGTGAGAGAAAAAAAAATAGAAAAATGAATACTGTATCTTTATAAAACTAAAAAAAGAAAAAAAGATTTACAGCGGTCGTTTAATGCCAGATATTCTTAGTGATTTAGATTTTTTTAGCTACGTACTCTCTTTTCAAATTTGAGTGATTTGAATCAGGAGGTTGGAAATAAGAACGTTTTTGCATGAAAAAGTTATGAGATTATCAATTCAAACGGTCAGTAAGAATAAGCGCTTTCAAGATTTGGTTACGAGCGCTACTTTTTTTGTTGTTGTTGCGTTGTTTGTTTTGCGAAGATCTAAACGCTATTTCTTGGAGATAAACCGAGTTCATGTAGACGAAATTGGTTGGATTTCTTTCTGAACGCGACCTTATCAAGTATAATACTTTGGTAGATGACGAGTAAAAAAAAAGGATGCTTATCATTTTTAAGTAAAAAATATTTATAGTAAACTAGATGATTACAAAAAATATTTTAAAAAAATACATTGAATGCGGGAATACCTCGTTTAGTGCGGTTTCGAACAGTGCACACTGATTCACTATAGTGCGGTTTGAAAATTTGACCTTTAAATTCAAATTTTTTAAAAATTTGACCGTTAAATTCAAATTTTTTAAAAATAATCAAAAATTTGCATAATTTACTGTAAGGCTCTATCAGTTTTTTCTTTCAAATAGAATTATAGATTATAGTAAATTTCATATAGGGAATTTGTCTTTATCATTATTGCTGTACGTAAAAGACACTATTTATACAGCTTATAATAAGAATTAGTGAAAAAAAAAATGGGAAAGTGATTCTATGACCAAGGGGGGACAAAGGGAAAAAATTGGTTTTTAGTTATTTTTGGAACCAATATATTGTCACTTTTTGTATCTGTCATTCCTCGAACAGTGCGGCATTTTTCTGGAACCGATTACCCGCACTAATTGAGGTATTCCTGTATCTTGTTTGATTAGCTGCCGTGGTACTGGTAATTCAATTACTGTACGCTAATAGTGTAATTATAATCTTAAATGTTGTACATTTTCTTAATTATGGAGTAAGGAAATCATGGCTCCCAACATTTTGACTAGGGCTCCTAATGTTCTTTCTGCCAACGGCGACTAATCTAATAAATATAAATAAGTTCGTGTATTTTAACGTTTTATTAGGATGTTATGAGGTGAAAATAATGAGATAAATACTGGTAAATGTTTTTTTAAAAAAATTGACAAGTTTGTTTTATTTTATTCCAATTTGGATTAGCTGGATGATTCACCGTGAGCTTCAAAGTTATAGCCGGAGTAATCCTACTGGTGGGGACCATCAAATGTGTTTTAAATATGTAGGATCGGTTTATGATAAAATCTATTAAGGTTAACGCAAGCATTAAATTGTTATTTGTGTCTACTGGCAGCGATAATATTGCTATTTTAATGTTTATTACTGATGATTTTGTAGTAAATGCAACCTAAAGATGATATTATGTTTTGGGTTAGGCAGCGGCGGATTTCCAAATTTTCCGCCCTGTGGCCAAAATGTTTCGGCCGCGCTTAGAAACAGGATATTGTGATAAATTTAAAGCACCGAGCTTGCGAGGCGAAATTTTGTTGAATTTTTTGCAAAACATTTTTGATTTTTTTGCGCAATTTTGTTGATATTTTTGCGAATTTTTTTTTTTTTTTTGATTTTTTGCGAAATTTTGTTGATTTTTTTGCGAATTTTATTAGATTATTTTTGCGAAATTTTTGTCAATTTTTTTGTTCAGATGTTTCCGGTTTTTTTTTGCGAAATTTTGCTGATTTTTTTGCGAATTTTATTGATTTTTCTCTAATTTTTTTTTGATTTTTTTGCGAAATGTTTTTAATTGTTTTTTTTTTGTGCGTTCTTGGCCGCCCCTAAAATTGTGCCGCCTTGAGGCTCTGCCCTCACCTGGCCTATTTAGAAATCCGCTTCTGGGTTAGGAAAACTAACTAGGCCTATACTAAATTATGATTGTTAGTATAAATTGCTTAAAAAAATTGATTTGCAGAACTAACAAATAATTTATTGTTTTATTAAATATTTTATTTAAAAAGGTTTGCACAGACTTTGCAACGCGAATAAATTTCTTATGAATATATCATATAATATTATGCTGCTAGTTGTCTATTCAAATATTTATCGTTTTAAAATCTTTTCTTTTTCGGAGATTTCTAAGTTTACTATTACCGAGTAATCCGGGGGAAAAAAAGTTGAGCACCGGCGTTTTTATTTATTTTTTTTTTTTATATGAAATTTTTATACTTATTGCTTCGTCATTTATCATGCAGAGACTTTTTAAGGCTAATGCTTTAAGAACTTTGACTTGATCACATTTGAAACTAGACGTTCAATTTATTGTGAAACTTTTAAAATTGTTATCAGCAACGAAAAGGGGTCGTTTAGTGACAACAAGTAGTATCTTAAGCTCTGAAATTGTGGTCCGAGCGCCGAGTTACTTTTTGCTTCTTTTTTTTTCAGACTGCGATAGCAAATCTTGATGTTTGTAATTTATGACGTAGGCAATGTAGTGTATAAAACACAGTACAGAAGCTTTTCAAGTAGACGTGGTAGACACAGTAGATTGCTTAAATAGGCGATTTGTGCAGCTGACTCGTCTGCTCGCTTTTTTTAATGTCACATCTGACATATTAATGCTGTCCGTTAGTTGTTGGTGCACGTCATTATACAATGTATTCAACCACACGTATTGTTCCTAAATTGTCGTCTTTTGTTGTGTAATTGGTAGTATGAACGTACACACGACTAAGCATAACTTTCAACTAACGATATCATATTTATGCTCGTTAAGTAGCCGTCAGCTGCGCAACGTTATGTACGCTTTGTTAACGTATGCGTTTAACGGTTATGTAGTTCACGTGCTCTTTTCTCCCCCTTATTTTTCCGCATCCGCGCTACTCACGCGAAACACTATTTCGCACGTCTTGTACACGTTACAATAAGTTTCGATAAAGTGAAATGCAGTCAACTGTCAGTCTAGTGAATTTCAAGAGGATGGGCAATTTTTGTTATTTTATCCAAAAAATACGTTTTATACAAATTATTTCGACTATGATTTTTATTTCGTTTATTATTTACGAAGGCGTGGACGGGTTTCACCATACTCGCATTAATAATAATTATTGAAATTTTGAAAAGTGCAAAAATGTCTTTCTACGGCACAAAGAGCAACGTTAGGGTGCGTTTATAGTGAGTAAATACAATAAAATTGGTCCATTACCATTGAGCCTATAAAATCCCATTATTAAACCAATTTTTATTTTTATTACTTTACACTTTTTTTACTTTTTAGATACACAATGTGGATAATTTATAATAATAATACAAAATAATGATTCCGTACATGTATAGGGTCTTTGTTGGATGACGTTAGTTTTGAAACATGAATAAATCAGTCGAATTTTAATGAAAATGAACTATTTCTTTAAAATTAATATTAATTAACACCTCCCATTTAATAATAAAAAACAATTTTTAGAATATCACCTCTACAACTGAGTAGGTGCGTGTTAATTACTCCATTAATCCTATGGTACTGTAGATACCGGCACATGCCGAGATTCAGTCGGCAGGTGTAGGCTGGAAGTCCGCAAAAGCTTTAGCCGTCAAAGTGAGCACGTTTACACGTGCCGACTCAGTTGAAAAGGTCATATTCATAAATTGTTTTTTATTATTAAATGGGAGGTATTAATTAATGTTAAAATAAACAAATAATTTATTTTCATTAAAATTCGACTGATTTCTTCATGTTTCAAAACTAACGTCATCCAACGAAGACCGTATTTAAGTAAACTTTAGAAGGTAATTAAAAATTAGAATATGACGTAATAATCTGAATTTCAAAGTTATGATTTAATTTTTAACTTTATTGATAATTGGTTTGTGAAGCGATTTTACTATTACTGGAAAGTTTATTTGGTATTGTACGAAATCGTTCAGCTATGTGCTACTCTTTTTTTTACTCCTCACCATAAACGTACCCTTAGAGGTGATAAGCGATCTTTGACAATTAATTAAAATAGCAAATATATTTTTTTTCTTCCTTTATTTTCTTATTCTTCTTTCTCCTCTCGCTAATAATGTATGTTTTGACTTTAATTATCTTCATATTTGGGTTTTGTGCGTAGAAAATGTTAGGAGTTTGGAAATGTCGTCGAAAATAAATTATGCTGCTCGTCAGATTATACTTATTTATTATGCCGCCAGTGCCTCGTTTTGAAACTAAAATTTGCATATTAATTACCCCGTCTTACTAATTAACTGTAGGGTTTGGCAAAGTACATCACACACACTCGGAGACGTTAAAGTAAAAGAAGAAATGGGAACTTGTGCAGGCTGCTACTACTACTGCTCATTCGTTCTGTATTTTTTCTTTCTTTTCCTTTTTCTACAAAGCGTGTTCTATCGCATTTCGTATTTTTAGATGGGGGGAGAAGCTTTTATTTGTCTTTTTCATAGGCCCTCCCGACTTGAATCCGCTCATCCCTCACTTTCTCGCTTCCACCCAAACTCCGCTACCACCTTAACGCTATTTCATCCGCCATCGGGTCTCAAGTAATTAGTCTTAATACACGAAAAGGGGAAACATGTTCAAAATGAAAGCTGTTAATAACCTATAGAGTCACATTTTAGTATTCATAATTAATTGCAGAGACAATTTAAGCACGTTGACAAAAAAAATTAGGTGTGTGTCGGATTTTGATTTGATGCTCACTCGACGAAAATGGTGGGTTTTCAACTTGAAGAAAAAAAATGAAATATTAAAAAAAAAAAAGAAATTATGATTTTTTCTTTTACATTTTTGAAAATGATAAGCGTTCGTTGTCAGATAGGAGGTTTGTTCAGCGTTGATCCCTCGTTTTACACGGAAGGAGATTTTTCTTTTTTTGCTTATTATGAAATCGCGTATTTCGAGGTTCGGATCTTATGCAGCAAAGCTTAGGTTAAAATGACACCAATATTCTACCGCTGAATATATATTTGGTGACGCACTTGGTCCACATTTGCTCTGCGCTACTTTGTAAACAACTTTGTATAGTGTGTCCGTAAATATACGAAGATTTTAAAAAACGAATAGAGAATTCAAATTTTAATGAAAAAAAATTAATATTTCAATATTTACATACTACAACACCTCCGATTTAATGATAAAAAAACAATTTTTAGAATATGCGCCTCAGGCGCACTTTAACGGCTAAAGCTTTTTGCTGACTTGCAGCTTATACCTGCCGACTGCATCTCGGCAAGTGCCGGCATCTAACTTAGGATTAATGCAAATTTCTCAAATTTCCTTGTGTGCATTAATACGTGCCGACTCAGTTGTAGAGGTCACATTCTATAAAAATGGTTTTTTTATTATTAAATCGGAGGTGTTGTTGTATGTAAATATAAAAAAAATAATTCATTTTTATTAAAATTGGATTTGTTTTTTCGCTTTTTAAAAGCTTTGGATATTTACGGACACACTATAGTACAGTATTGCTAAATAGTGGAAAAGATAAATTTATTGGCTTTATCATATTTTTTATTTAACTCGCAATTGAAAACTGGAAATACATAACATTCTGTAGTAGTAGTATACAAAATAATTTAATATAAACCGCGTATAATTTAATCACATATCATGGTGTTAAGAATGGAAGCGTGTCTTATAAGTAAGTTTTTACGACGTGCTATTTAATAATTGTAAACCGCATATTCATGAAGCTATCGCGTGTAAAGAAATGGTAGCTACCAAAAATGTCAACCAACCGCGCTTAGCGAGGGATTGCTACATTTTTAAAAATGTACTGAAATGTGACTAAAAGATGCTTGAATTTTGTTTTATACTGTATATATAAAAACTGTATTTTTGAAAGTTTTCTACAACGCGATGGTGCAGGTAACGCAGTATAGAAACGGAGAGACGTCGATACAATGTGGCTTTTCCGCTACAACGAAATTGCCAGTTTACGCTGTGTTAGGCGTTTTTGGTTCGCTTGGTCGGACTCATGATTGATTGCCGCATATGCGAAAAATATTTTTGGTATTGTTGAAAATTTAGCGTCATCTTGAAACAAGCCTATATAGAACGATACAATATTTTTTTTTGTTATTATTATTTTTTTTTTCGTTCACTTTTATATTTATTTTTTTTTTCTTTTTTCGCCTACCTCTGCCAACACCTTTCGAAATCGCATCAAACATCGTTCCGTGTATAAATGAAACACGAGCGAGCGTTCATCATTCCATATCAACGCCACGTGTTATATTCATACATTCATTCATACGTCGCACGTGTATATACCGCACGTATTTGCAACGACAATAACAACCGCCAAAATCCTTCGCTATTTTTTTTCTTTTTTTAAATATATTGAAAAGTAAACATTATTAGTTAGACCTTTAAACAAGCGATGATGGAAAATGAAAGAGCAGAGGAAGAAAAAAAAATAAGTAAAGAAAATATGTTATTTGCAGGGTTTTTGGTACTCGGACGACGTGTTCAATTTATTAGTTTACCATCTCTGTCGTGTTCAATTCATTTCTGCTTTGTTGTTTAGCGTTATAAATTTTCATTTTGGCAGTCTAGATACTATTTATGTTTTCTAGATATTATTTTTTTCGCTCGGTTATTTTTATCTTTTCAAACATTTCCTGAATGGAAAAATATTAGGTTTTGATTTTTTTTTAGTTCTATAAGCTTATTTAACTTTTATGGGTTTAATAACGTTGTGCGGATCGCTTGTTGCCAAATATTATATAGTAAATATATATATTTTTTTTATTTTTGTACAAAATAAAATTGTATTTCAAAAACTGAACTTTCGTTTAATTAAAATAAAACATTCAGTTTTTATTTATAATTGTCATAATGCGGTGTACTGATTTTGACATTATTTTTATGGTAAATAAATTTTAATGCCGTAGGTAAAGCTGGATTACAGTATTTATAAAAATTACTATTTTTAACTTTTTCACAGCTCAGCTAAGTCACATATTTAATAATTCAAGAAGGATTTTTCTATTGTGAGAAAAGTCTATGTTTTATTTACTTTTTTAAACTTAATTATATAAAGATTTAAAAATAAAATTTACGCGGGTCGCTCAATTATTATTATTATAAAATTCAAAAGTATTTGAGTTTTGGTTCTTATTTAATTTTACGCTTTAATTTAATTTTAACTTGTGTTTGCTCAGTATAAAGTTTTAACTAATTTTGGTTTTTTGTATTTTGTATTAATTTGATTTCTTAGGTGAATGCTTCTTTCATTTAAAAAATCTGGTGCCGTATTGCAGAAATTTGCGAAAACATTTGCTTTGCGGTTGCGAGTGCAATTATTATTTTCTTATTCTCGTTATTGGTAGAGTTAATTGGATGATATTTAATCACGAAATGTTTGAAAGGAATTGGTAGCGGTAACGTTGAAATTAGGTGCCATTGTACATTTATGTCGCGGCGAACATTTTTCCCGGCAGATTTTCTTAATTACCTCAGCGTTATTATTTGCACATAGTTCAGGACCAAACGCCATCGTTTTAACTTGTTAGATTTCGGCCCATTTTAAACATCAGTAGAACCCATTGTTGGTGCTCAAATGGTCAAGTTATAGTTTTTAATTTTAATAATTTCCAATGGTGGTTTAGTTTTATTTTATAAATATATTACATGCCAATCATAAAAGTATGTAAGTCCTATTTTTATTACTATATTTACAATAGTTGGAAAATAAAAAAATTTTGCCATTTAGAATGAGATCAATTGCGCAGGTTTTTGGATTATTCTGTTTATTTTGCTTCCAAATTGCCCGCAGACGAAAGAAAACTTGACTTCTTTACAAATAAAATTTTTTTTAATGAATTGCTGTTTACTCAGCTTATTGACTGATTTTCATTAGGTTATTGAGCGCTTAAAAGACTTTAGTGACTGTTTTTCAGCGAGTGGGTTTTATTAGATGGCTTAAATGAACATTCGCAAAATAAACTTTCATTTCAAACTGTAATTTAGCTTTAGTTAACGATTTCGATCTTTTCAACTAACTGCAGCTTTAAACTCAAAATATTACTGCACGTGTCGCCGAATCAATGCGCGGCTTAAAATTAACTCAATGGTGCATTGATTTAATTTCGAATAGAGCACTTTTGCAGCTCGTATTTTGGGTTATGTTGTTAAATTTGAGTACAGTAAATTTTTTTAAAAAAATTATTATTAGCTTATTATTTTCTTGGAATGGGTTACTTTGAGGTAAATGTTTTATTCGTGAAATTTAGGAAAAGGCACTGCATTGTATTTTTGGCTGGTTTATGTCCCTTGCATTACGAATTTGATTCCCACAGGGATTACAATGACTTAACATTATTCCACGTTTCGCCTCGTCTTTTTCTTATATTTGCATGCATTTTGCCTAATCTTTCATCCGCATATTCGTTCCATTGCGCACCCGAGATTCTACTAATCATCGCCGCCTTCGAATTTCTCGTTTCGTTTATTGTATTTCAAACGCAAACATTTTCGCAGTCCCTATTATTTATAAGCTTATTTTCTCATCTACATTTCGGGAAAAGCGAGAGTCGCGTTTGTTTAAATGGCATTAACGGAAACTAAATCTAAACAAAGTGTATTTTTTAACCTAATTATGTCTTCTAAACACACAAAATATTCGAATGCAGTTAATTTAAATAACCCACGCGCTCTCATAATCATTTAACCATTGAGAAAATGGTCTGTGTTGATTTCGCTTTACGCGTTTTGCGACGCTTTTCACGCGCTTATTAGATATAAAAACGCTCTCAACACTCTACGGTGACGTTTAATAAAATATTAATAGATGTCCTTTTTAATGGTGTAGAAAATTGGGTCAGTCATAATGTTAGATTTTTTGTCGAGATAAAAAGTACAGTATTAAATTTGTTGGCGTCAACAATAGAATGCTTTGAGGATAATAATTATGTTTGTTAGAGTACACCTTGCATAATTATTATCTTCGTATGCACATATACAAAGAGTGTAAGGTGTAAGGATCCGTGTCGCGCCAAGCCCAATCTCCATTAAGCTTAGTTGGCACAGGTTTAAAAGAAAGGAGGGAGACAAAGGAGATCTCAATTTCAAAACATCCCAAATCTCAAAAGGGATTTTTCAATGAATTGAAAATACACTACCGGGTGTCCGAAATATAACACTACAACTTCCGTCGGCTATTACCGTGTTTCTCCAAAAATAAGACTCTGTCTTATA
>JAQGAY010001610.1:0-13556 GCA_034698085.1 Polydesmus angustus
TTTTAATAATTAAAACGCTTCGTTTGCCTTTTAGTAGAACGGCTTAGCCAGGCAAACGGCGTCAAAGCTACTACATAATTATTATAATAGTGGGCTCAGCTACGTTTGCACAACTGTTTCGATAGTATCGTTTGCCGTTTGCCCGTTTGCCTTTTAGTAGGACCCGTTTTGAAAACGACGTACCAGTTCTTTTCCACCCATTTTTTAACCCACTCGATTTTTCTCGCTCTAGATAAGTACCTCCCACCGTTAACCCGCTCATGTCTCCTCACCCTTTTTCTTTCCGCTGTACGAAAATTTATATTTTAAACCCCACTTTTTAACCCAATCCTTTCGCCTAACTCCACTCATATCCCGTTTCTCATTGGTTCTCATTTGTAAAAGATTTTAGTATATAAGGACCAAGTTTCTTTTAGTTTAAGGACTTAAATTCTCATCGCTGGAACGCTAGGTCTTGACGACCTCGGTTGCCAATATTGTTTTCTAAAACTTTATTTTTTTTAATATTATGCTAACCATGGTAAAGGGAATTATCATTATTTAACTTGTTTTTCGAACAAATAACTGTTAAACAAATCTTTCGTTTTACGTACCGTTGCAAACGCGGAAAAATAGAAATTTGCGGTTTGTTAAATTTGTCATGTTTTCGAATCAAATTAAAAATAATAATTATTTAGAAAGTGACGTTCATCACTATTTTTAATTAATTTGCTACGGAAACACCACGATGACTATGGGAATCGCAAAGGAGACAATTGCATTAATTCAACTGCTGTTGTGAGTACTAAGTTCAATAATAATAATAATCATAGAAAATCCTATCTTTAAAAATTCCATTCTAATGCTCCGAGACGATTCTGTTAAACTCCATCTATTAATTAGACTAATCCACCGCAACTCTACCACTTTGACACTTCATTTCCCTCTATTCTCCAACGAACTCAAAACCAAAATTGCTTTTAGACACATTTCATTTGCTTTAACGAGAGAGCTAAGAAAATTCAATGATATTTCCAATTCAATTAATAATATAATTAATAACCATCCAGTAAATTATAAATTGAATTAACAATATGATATCTTGCGGTCAAAACAATACCAATTAGCTAAATTAATTCTTATAAAATTTGTAACCTTACAGAAACTCTCATACGACCATTTGTTAAACTAAAAGTTTAAAATTACACAACGCACGTAAATTTTTATGGTGATATTACCTTAAATCGTTTCAATTTATTTATTTTGACACGTAACACAGTCCTACGTACAGTATTTAAACAAATGCCGTACGTGGAATAGTGTATGCTGACGTATATTGACACTTGGATGAGAACAGATGCGAGTGTGCGTTACCAAAAATAATGATTAATGGTTTAATGTACGACTGTACATTTAGCGAGTGAAAAATTAATTTCTTTATACCAAGCGATGAATGATTCAATTTTCTATGTCATAACATAATTAAAATAGAATCACTAGTAAACTCTTCGATTTAACCGGTTATTTTAAGGCAGTAGTTTTTATGGGTTTTTCTCCCTAAAATTTTTAATTGAAACGACTCGAAAACTGAAAATTGCGCTAAGTTGCTAATAATTAAAAGGTTCGAAAAATTATTAGGTATATTAATACAACGCCGAGAAATTCATTTTAAATGAAAATATTTTTGTAAAAATTACTGTACCGGAACTGGGTTTTTTTTATCAAAATTTTTAAAAAGATTTAAAGTTTGGAGCCAGTTTCCTTGTTACTCTGATGCATACAGTAGTTTAATATAATTATAAGAACGAGTAAATAAAAATATTGAAGGATTGAAGGATACAATGGAAGACGTTATCACCGCATTTGCATTTCAAGGCTCAGTAGGTCATTTAGTAGGTCAGATTAAAATTATATTTCGAAGCTATTTTGGACACAGCTCTTTTGAAGTTAATATTATCATGATCATAATGTTTTCTCTATTTTTATTACATATCAAGCTCGGAAAATATAATAGTTTGGATAAAACGGAATTATTTTTCACCCATCCATATGATTATTTAGTTATTTAGTGGTACGCAATTTCCAGGTTCCCGCATATGAGCTCTGGGAGGTTGCATCTGAAATTATTATTATTATTAAATTTTATTAAATTAAATTATTAATTTCAGGTTGCATCTCACATTTCAATCCGATTCCACACTTTCCCATCCAGAATTCTCCTCCGCAACCCTCACCGGGGCCCTTTCAAAAACAGGGGACGAAAGATTAATTATTATTGTTTAGAAATTCTCATTTTCAAATTGACTTCTATTGATTTTTCTTTAAAAATTGAATCGCGAATAAAATGTTTACCTGAGCGCACTCGTTACAGCATCCGCACCGATTTTTTTTTTTAACCCGTATCCGCACCCGGATGAGCGAGCGGGATCACAGCTAATTTTATCGCACGATGGACAACACTGGCCATGTTCCTGCTAATATTTCGAAATTTAGTTTTATGAATTGTATTGCTTACTGAATGATGAAGTAAGTGAGGAAAATTGAAAGCAGAAAGAAACGCATCTTGAAATGTTTACTTTTGACAGTAAAGCAGTCCAATTCATATTTGCAGCTGAGATTAGATTTTTTATTACGGTATTAATAATTATTTTAATGAAACAAGGAAATACATGGAATTCAAGGATGTGTTTGTCATCTTCCAGTTAAATAATTGAAAAAAATAAATTTCTGGATACAAAATTATTTTGATTCATATATTACTGTAAATAACTTTTTTTTTTATTTAAATAACAATGTTTGTTAATAACTATGGTTTTTATAATTTTATTAAGTCAAAACTTGGATGGGTGACCGCCTAACATTTGTTTTACGGTAAATCATGATATTTATTTCATTGGCGTTTGGGTTTTTCAAAGTGGTCATTACAATACACCTTTCAACTTCCTCTATCAATCAGATCGAAGAGAAATCTACGGTACAATTCAACTGTAAAACGAGATTAATTAATTAATCTCACTTTGCCCTTTTACAAAAGTTACATCACTTGAAGTATACACAAATGTTACATATTATTTGATTAAAATGGAATCAAATGTATGATGACAAATTAATTTAATATATGGATTAAGGGATTGTTAATTTGCTTTACTAATGGGGCCGCCAAAAAGTTTTGTACCCCGATTTAGGATACGGGGTCAGTGTACTTTTATTTAGACCCTATTTACGTCATCATTCTTCAAATGTACAGTAAGAACTTTTGAAAGCTAATTCATTCAGTTAACGTTTTCGTTCTTCAATACAATGGGACTAGCATTATATTTTATAAATAAATTCGGAGAAGGTGTGATTTTTTGGTACCTAATTGCAAGTAAGGTTTATGGCCTATATTTATATCGACAAGAAAGATTGAGGAAAATCTTTAGTAAGATAAATATTTTTTATTTTTTAATCTAATAAATTTTTAAACGTTTTTTAAATGATAGAGTCAAACTATAAGAAAAAAGCCACCCGGCACCAACAATTTATCGATAGCATTGTGTGTGTTGGAATAAAGTCTAGATATTCAAGAAAATTATCATTTTGTTCGAAGTGTGAATTTTGGGGTCTTTTTGCATTTACTCTAGCATGCGCTGCGAGTTTATTTTTCTTAGAATTTTTTGGAAGTAAATTAATTAACAATAATTTTTTATGATTTTTTTTTCAATAAACCGTATTACAATTCCTATTAGTTATATGGTTCGCGAATGAAATACCATCAACTAATATATTTACTGAAGTACCAACAAAAAATATATTTGCTGAAGTACCAAAAAATAATATATTAATTGAAATGATTTGCCAAATTATTTGGTATAGTGCCGTGGCACTATCTCTGCTGGTGTGTGCGTTTGCGGCAGATATGCTATTCTGCTATGGTAAAACATTTTTGAATGAATTTTTATTGAACAATTTAATAATAATAATATTGTTTTTTACAGAATACACTTATATCCCGGAAGTTAAAATTCATGAGACATAGAAGATTTAATTTAATTGTGCTCCAATAGTTTAAAGAAAAGTAAAAAAGTGGTTTTTCGTAAAATTAGTTTAATATCACTTAATTATTAATAAAAAAAATGCATGTTTGTTTTTTTTTAGGTTGCAAAATAAATCCGCACCTTTATTTGGGGAAAATCGGGAGAAGAGTTAAAAAAAAATGGTTCGTTTAAGATAAACATTGTTTTGTAAGCTTAAGTTGAAATTTATATTTGCTTAATTTAATTCATGTTTAACGTCAATAATATTGTTAAAGCTATTAATTGTTAAGGTTTTATTGTAAATCGAATTATTAAAAACTAATTTTGCAAAGCTAGTCGGAAATGTTTCTTCATTGAAGTAAAGAGTTGTGGTTGGCGCTTGTGTGGATTATTTGACGATCCCACGTTTTAACCGAATAATTTTTTTGTTTGTGTAATTAGTTGACTCAAAATACAAAACTAATTTAATGACATTACTGTATCAAATTGTTTGTTTTTTCTTTCAAAGGAATGCAATTTTTATCGCAAAATGTTGAATAATCGAGTGCGCATGTAATATTTTCATCTGGTTTTTGATTTTCTCCACTGTATCTACAATCAAGATCGAGCGTGCCATTCGATGATTGAGTCTTAATTAATTAGGTAAATTTACTACAAGTTGAGTGAATTACCAAAATTAATTTCTTAAACTTAGTATGGTGTCCCAATCCAGTTCTCATTTTATCACCATTGCAAATTATTTCGAAATTACTGACGAAGTTTTGTTTGTTAATAGGAATCAAAGCAAGAATAAGTTTTGGACCTTGAAATAAAAAGGTCCAATATTATTGTGACCGTTTAAATTCCTATTCTGAAATTTTGTCAAAGGTCAGAGTCTTTTTTTCTAAACGATCTACACGGTGGACAGAAAAAAAACGTTCAATACTGAATTAGTATAAAATCCTTACAATGCCGATAACACAATCAATATAATATTATTTCACTGCCACATGGAAAACCTTTCTTTAATAAAGATTTTTAAACATTTAATTGTTCTATTCTGTATTTAGAATACCCGCTTCCGGTCACGAGATAAACAGTGAACGATTTCAAAATAATGGGAAGGATTCAATACTAATAATTCAGTATTGAACGTTTTTTTTCTGTCCACCGTGTAGTCTTACTTTATTAACATACCGTATTGTTTTATTTAATAGATTATTAATTGTCTTCATTTAATTGTGTATTTAAATAAGCATCGGATCTACGCAATTGGCGGTCACAGTAGCTTTTGGCATTGCCTTGAGTTTAGAAATTAGTATCGAGTAATCATTTATTATTGGTGCTTAGTGAACTTTATATAGATAATTTGAAGCAACATCGTTTTGAAATGTCAAAATTAAACGAAGAAAACAAGGTTTTGCAAGATCAACAAAAGTAGGATAAATATAAATTCGTTATGTTTTTTTTTTTTTTTTAATGGCATTTAAAATATTTTCTAATTGACAGGAAACATGCAAAAAATCCATGTGGAGAAAAAAAAGTGCGGGTTATAATAATAATATTAAGCTAAAAAAAATTATTATTAATAAAAAAAATCTTATTTTAGGTTGAAATTCATGTATTTTGCGTGGTTCGTCCAGGTAAAAAAGACAAAAAAGAAGCCATTACATGTCCAGACGACAACGATCAATTAGTGATATTCGATCCTCCATCACCTAATGAGGTAATTTTGTACAAACTAAAATTTTTTAATTAAAAAAAAAATGCAATTGATTTTGCCCGCAATAGATATTGAAAACCTCTGGGTTTTATTTTGAGAGAGTATTCAACGGACTTGCCACAATAAACAACGTTTTCGATTCAGCAGCGCCGGTTATTGACGTTGGTTTATTATCCGTGCATTTAGTAATTAGAAAATAATTGTGCAATAATATTATTGTTCTATAGAGCTGTTTGGATGGATTCAACGTGTTTATTTTTTTCTACGGTTCTTCCGAAAGTGGAAAAAGTCATTTATTTCGCGGTGATTGGGGATTTATTCAATCAACGGCGGGGCAAATATATCATGCTGTTCGTTGGGCTCCAGAAGCTGCCAATTGGATTGTAACACGATTTCTTCAAATTAAAATTTCAAGATTAAAAAAATCTCAATATTAATCTTCGTTTTATTTTCAGTTCAGTTTCAAAGCGAGTTATTGGGATTTCTACAAATACGATATTTTTGATCTATTGAGTGAAGAAGAAGAGCAGAAGTCGCATACCGTCGTTACAGATTTCGATTGTAAAGGAGCTCACGTAACCAATTTGACTCATGTAGAAATAAAGATCGAATATGAAGTAAGAAATTTTATTTAAAATTATGTTTACAATTTTTAAGTTCCTTAATATTGTTTAGATACGAAAAATATTGAAATTAGCCAAGGACAATCGAAAGAGATTTCTCGAGGAATGCATTGAGGATCGTCCTCGCACGTCGTCTCTTTTTCAATTACAAATTCTAAGAAATAATTTAGCCACAAACGAGTGGAAACGAGGTTAATGAAACTACCAGAATTTACGAATGAATTCTTTTTTTTTTTACCGTGAAATAATAATTTTAGGTTCCGTGTTCTTAGTGGAGTTGAGTGCAAATGATCTCGATCAATACCGACACGCGGCTGATTGGGAGGATTATATGGCGGAATATTCTACGCAGGTGACGTCATTTTTTTAAAAAAAAAAATGATGTCTTACGCTAATAATCTAAAATTCTTTTATATAGAGTATTAAACCGATGCACTGTTATTCTAAATTGATGAATTTTATTGAAAAAAATTACGCGACACCTAGCAAAACATTGGTATATTCGACCATTTCCCCAGAAGAAGAGCACTCGAAGGAGGCGTTAAGCACTTTACAATTTGCTTCCAGGTAAAATTAATAGCAATTATCAGGAATTAATATTATAAAAAAATTTCCAATTTTTTTAGGTTGTCAGCTGTGCATAAAAGCGATGATGTCAAATAAAAAAATTAAATGAAATTTGTAATTTCAATTTTTTTTTTCTTTATGAAAAACGATCAGTTTAAAAGGTCACGTATTTTATTAATTTAATAAGTAAACTGGATATAATTTTGTTTGTAATTACAGTATAATATTGTTGCTATTGTAATTAAAGTTTAAAAATACTTGACTAATTATGAAACATCGTCTTTATACTGTATACCGGAAATTTATTTTCTATATGAATATGTTATTTTCATATAGAAAAATTTACTATTAACCTAATATAGGCCTAAATGTTTTAAAACTCAAATTTTATTATTTTTTCATTTATATTTTTTTTTAAAGCAAAAGGTTAAAATTAAGTTTTGAATAACTACTGCTTACGTTTGTCACTATTTGTAGTTAAAATTAATTAATAATTAATTTTTTGCAAGTGTTGTCAACGGACCTTTAAAAGTACCAGCAAGGCCATCGGGAAATATCACGTGTTGTGGACTATTGCTTTTAATATTGTACTGTTTATTTTCAAGTAACTTTTAGAGGACAATTGCAGTAGGTTGCATTTAAAATTTTTAAAATTTAAAAAAACGAAAAAAGTGATTTTTGTAAGGAAATGAAAAATTAATGCGATTTTAATTTTCTATTCAAATTCTTAGAAAAATTATTATTATTGCAAGTTTGCAACTGCAAATTTGTGAGGAATCTTATTTTTGTACGCACTAAATTAAGTTCATTTTTTAAAGCAAAATTAAATGTTCAATCTGCTTTTTTTCTTAATTTATATTATTTAATAATAATTATTGTGATTTGATAAAATTTGAAATTAAGTACAATCATGATTGTAATAACATTGCTTTTCGAATACACAATAATTTATGATTCTGCCAAAATTGCGTCTAAAGTCTAAAAAACCACGTTCATAATAATTACTTACTATTTTAATTTTTTTTTTAAACTAATATAAAATTAATTTTTAAATGTAGATTTTGGATTGGAAAATTTGTTTTCAATAATGCATGAAGTTGTTATTGAGCGGCGCATTTTCCACCTTCAACTTCTTGGGGATCGTTATCCGCGCACGTTAATCCTTCGGCGCAGAATCCCTGCATGTCCCACAAACCTCCGCAAGATTCTCCAGGACCCTTTAAAAATAATTATTATAACCTTAGTGATGTTGATTAACCGAGGATTTTACCTGAGCGCAGATTTTGCAGCACCCGCATGAGCTCCAAACTGTTCCGAATTTACAATTAGTCAAGTCAATGTCGCAAGTTTTGGGGTCACACTCGGGTGGACAACTGAAGGCATGGCTAATTTATTAAAACAGATTTATTTATTAATTATTTACAATTAATTTAGATAATAAAAAAATAATATTACCTATAAGATATTGCTGCGAATAAAACGAAAATTGCTAAGAATTTCATGATGCTTGTTGTTGCGTTTATTTTTTTGTGAGTAATTTTAAAGTTTGCAGGTTATTTATATTGCATTTTTGTTTATCCGGGTTTTGCAATTTATTTTTACGCAGAAGGAAGTTGCCATAAATTATTAGTACTGTATTATAAATTTGTAATACTGTACAATGCAAATTCCTTAAAAACTTGCATAAATAATATCTTTAAAGAAATTTCGTAATTATTTAAACATTAGCCTGTACCTATATTTGCGTACAATGTAATTTCCTTTTGGCTATCCGGTTAAATAATAAAAACAAGTACAGTACACGGATTAGTAAATAACAGTGCAAACGTCCATGCCGCTTTCCATGAGGCCCTAAAAAAAATATGGTTAAGCTTTTTATTTTCGTTTTGAATTTCTTAAATAATGTGTGTTTTTGCATTGAATATCTTAACTAAAGGTAGTTTTTGCTTTTAATTTTTTTAAGAAAATCTAGTTTTGACTCTGAATCTCTTAAATAATGCCACTTTAAAAAAACCGGCAATGATTTAAACTTTTGCAATAAATACAATCTTTTATTAGAACTGCCTCATTGCTTTTATGTCACATCTTGAAATTAACATACAAATTTCAAAGTGTCATTAAATTTAATTATTTGATTTATTTCGATTGCGTTTTCTTCATTAAATTTTTTTTTGTTTGTTAACGAAGTGTAAACTACAATGATAAAATAAAAATTATTCGGGTTCCCAATAAAAATATTGTTTTTCTTAAAAAAAATTCAAAATTGTAAACAAAGATGTAAATACTGTACTACCGTAGCCTACATATAACAAAAATATAAACGAAATTATTACCATTATTAATGAAAAAATAAAATTTCAAGGCAAAACTTAAGTGTTAAATCATTGGGATTTTAAGCTGGAGATTTTTGACATGTTGGGCAATAAACATTTATCTAATAAAAATTATTTGTCAATATATTTTAATTTATACGATTGCGATAAAAATATGATTTTATTAACCAACAACTTTACATAATTAACATTGCTTTAATTACTAAAACAGATACAAAAATAGAAACGCTTTAATAAAAACCAGTATTTGAAATATGATGCATGTACATTTATAATAATTATCTATTGTTTTTTTTTTTTTTTTAATACATAGAAATGATTATGCTTTGGCGCATATTCCGCCTACAATGCTTTTGGGATTATTATTTGCGCACTTCAAAGGTTTAGCGCAGTATCCGTGTCTATCCCATAACCCACCACAAGACTCTCCAAGACCCTAAAAAAAAAAATTATTCAAATTAATAAACTAAAAAAAAAAAATGCTAGAAATGTAATACCTTAGCGCAAACTTGACAACATCCGCACACATTGAGAACGGTTCCATACTTGCATACTGATAAGTCGATGCCGGTGCACAAAGCGGGTGTGCATTTCTCCGGACAGGTCAAGGCATGGCTAAAAAAAAAATTTCCATTAAAAACACTTTATTAAAAAAAAAAGTCAATATAGACATCTTTATTATTAAATTTTAACTCCATTTAACTCAACAAAAAAAATATATCTTGTTATTGCTGCAAGCCCTTAAATTTATTATTAATAATTACCTGTAAGCCAAAGCGATGAAAAGGATGGCAGCTCCTAGTAATTTCATGATTGTTCCACGTCAAATAATATTTTGAGTACTGAAAAATAATCCAAACGACGACGTTTATTTATACTGTAAAAAA
Source organism: Polydesmus angustus (assembly GCA_034698085.1). Taxonomy (NCBI): domain Eukaryota; kingdom Metazoa; phylum Arthropoda; class Diplopoda; order Polydesmida; family Polydesmidae; genus Polydesmus; species Polydesmus angustus. Next base: position 10,108 of record JAQGAY010001610.1, read on the forward strand.
TTGTCTGGGTTTTTACGTATTATGTCGTGTGTTGCAACATACTTCTATTAAGGAAGAAGTTTCGGGCGGTCTATAAATATACTCGTACATCAAAACTCCGGTTTATTTTTTACACATTTTTTTTTAATAATTTCGAAATATGATAAGATTGCAAAACGGGGGAAAAAAGTTGCATTGTTCTGGTATTTCTGACGTCATAGAGGGTCATGCGCCATCCGCTTTCACCTCTTCACTCTTATTATTATTTTATTCACCTCGACGTTTTGCAACGGCGCAAAATTCGGAAAAAACTAGACTCAGCCAATAAAATGACATGAATTTTCAGAAAGCGCCGCTTAATTTGTTTTTACTTTAAAAGTGGACAAAAAAAAATATTCGTCAAAATAAATAGCTTAGTTGTCATTAAAATATTAATTCGAGATTAATCGCTATACAACTTACAAGGTTCAGTGAACTCGGCTTTTGCTGAGCTTAGTGTTAAAACTTTATTTAGTTTTAAAATTTAAAACCCGGAAATTAAATATTTTTGTGCGTTAAAAGCGGCGCTCAAGTTCAAAAATGATCTAAGTTTGTATACTATACAATCATGTACTGTACATTATTTTGAAATCATCGACATAAAAAAATTATTTATAAGTTAATTTTATTGTAAACTGCAAAATTAACATAATTTGGCGTTATTATAAAAACAGATTAACGTAAATAATAAAATAATTCAAATAAGTTTTAATTTCTACAATCATTTTGATGTAGCTCAACAAGGTTTGGTGGAACTATAGTAGATCCACCTTCAACCAAACCTGTTTGGTGGAACTGGATCCACTTTCTGCCAAACCTGTTTCAACTAAACCGATTCTCGCAAATAAATTTATAAAACCTGATTTTTGGAAATAGACGCATAGGATTTTTTTATATTCTTGTTTTTTGCATGCCATTGAGAAAGCCTTAATTATTATTTTTATTCACATTCGCCTCAGATACATGTTAATTTATCATAATAATAATTATTATACAAAATTCAAACTTCCCTCCGTTTTATTAACTTGGCAGAAGAGACGCTGCAGGGCGCTGCTGTTCTTTTCCTCCTTCAAACTTTTGCATCCTTTCAATAGCAACAGAATCAACGCGCGTGTGATCGGGCTTCTACCAGATAAAAGTTCAATAATATTGTAATTTAAAAAGTTTTGTGACATAACTTTAAGCAACGTGTGATGCAGAAAGACTTTTGGAGTCTCACAGACATTGACTTGGAAGCAAAATGATAGTTGAACTTGAAATAACGATAAAGACAGCTACAAGTTGATTCGCTATATGTATGGTACCCGGGACGGCAGCATTCATAACCCTACTTTAATATGTGACATTAGTTTTCCAATTCTTGTGAACTTTTTTGACTTTTCTGAATGAAATAATGATGCGGATGAATGTTGTAGTTGGTGAAAGTGTTTGGTAAGTAAAATTTATCACATAAATGTTACGTAAATTTTTTTTTTTAAACTCACAAATACCCATGCACAAAAATGTTACAATGTTGATCGTAATAATCCATGTTCAATAATTATTATTTTTTAAAAATGCAGTAGTAGTTTGTCTCAAAACTTGGTTGAGGTTCAGGAAACTGGAGTCGAGTAGGGTTTAATTCCACGGTTGATTTTGCAAATTTCCTATTGTAAATCTGCAGGGAACTCTTCGTATAATTTATTTTTTAACTCGTAATAGCAGTCCACGTATTGGTTGAATAACACGCAATCTTTTTTTAATTACAGTATTTCTCGGAATAAAGGTAGACAACGCGTGCGATGGCCTACTCGAAACTCGTTTTGGGAAGAGAATTTGACTCAATAATTGATTAATTTTCAGGAAAACTTTAATTCTCAGGAAAACTGCTAATAACATGCATCGTTTGTAGTCTTAAGTTGCCACAAACTTAAACTTTTTACACTGAAAAATCGTGCCGAGAACTAGGCATGAGAATTGCAGATGAGAAAATGTAGTTGATTGTCAGGTTTTCACGCAGAAAACTAACCCCGAGAATCTGGTAATTAGTCCGGAGTTACAAAGCCTTACAAAGTTACAAAATTACATGCGAAATAAGTTCAAGTGATGACAGTTTTATTCATATCAATGAAACTAAATTTACGGTCCAGTAGTTAAAAGCAGAATAATAAGAGCAAGTTAGATAATATAATGTATTGTATTGAATGTATGGTTTTTATTATTTTGGGGTATCTCAACCTTCAATTGAGTAAAAGACAGTAGCAACATTTTTCGTTTTATGAAGAGAATTTAACACAATTATTTATTAATGAGAGTATTGTCTTTTGATTTAATCGTTTAATTTTTTACACCTAATTTTTTAGATTACTTTTCAGCTAAAGCAATCATTAACAAGTCTTTAGATATTAAGTAAAAATTTACATGTACAAGACTAACGTATGAGTCTGCAATGTTTTGATGCCTGGATCTCGGGACGATTTTTCAGGTTGAGCAGAGAGTTTGACGTTTACCGTTCTCGGGGCAACTGCTAAAAAGTAGCGTCGCTCTCATTTACAGTTTAATTACAGCTCAAGTTACCGCATAAAGGTTAAATTTTAGCTCTATTCTTAGAATGAAAAATGATGCCGAGAATCTGGCATGAGAATTGTAAGTGAGAAAATGTTAGGTTTTCACGCAGAAAACGCGCTCGGAGTACCGAGAAATTAGCTCAGAATTTACAACGTTTGTTAAAATTAATGACACTTGTTTGACTTGAAAATTACATGTGAAATATCGTGTGAAATAATAAGTTAAAATGGGGCGTTTTAGAATCTCACATGAAATTTATAGGCACGAGTTCACAGAGTTTTATTCATACGGTATTAACGAAACATAAGTTCATACAGTAGTTTAGTAAGTTTAAATGGGAATAATAAAATCGAGTTAAAAATTTAAGTTTCTTAGTTTTCAATCAAATAAAGTACCAAAGTCTCTGAGAGTAAATATTTCTTTAGTTGAAAACTGTTTGGATTTCAGTTTTCGCAGTTTTCTTTCGGCGATTTTCCTCATTAATTTCTGCTTTCGCAGTAATTTTTCTTTCGACTTTCTCTTTACTAATAATAACTTATCTTTGATATTTTTGGTAGATAACTTTTTCAAATATTCAATACGAATAACGACGTGATGGGCGACGACTTTTCTCGATTTTCCGCTCAATCTGCGCTTCGAATTATTTTTCGAAACATTAACTTTTTTGCCGACAGCGTCGATGCGAAAATTCCGATTTAGAGAACGAGATTTATTAACATTTCTGGCGAGTCTCGTGACGTCTAACTTAAAAATGAAGGAACGTTTCGATGCAAATTTATCTTTCCACTGCGATTTCGTACGTTTAGTCGTGGTGGAACGCGGAACTAAATTCTTAGGCGATGTGGAAGAAAACAACAACAACCACGCGGGTTGATGAGATCGGA
>JAQGAY010001611.1:0-13551 GCA_034698085.1 Polydesmus angustus
TCTAAAATCGTTCACTGAATCAGTCAACTCTAAAATCGTTCACTGAATCAGTCAACTTTAAAACCGTTCATTAAGCTCTAAAAGTCGTTCACTGAACAGTTAACTCTTATAAATCGTTCAATTTTTAACTTCAGGGACGAAAATTGCTTATTTTTTCAGCAGTAGTGGCCATCACCTCATTTCGAATCATTTTTAATCAAGATTAAGAAACAAAATGGCGGCCTATAAACCAAAAACAGCGCAAGCGCAGTAAATATTATTACGTTGTAAAAAAAAACCAATGCTTTTTATGATAGAAAAAAAATGTCATTGAAAACGAAAAAAAATAAATAAATGTAATCTAAAAATAAAAGTTTTAAACAAATAAATAACAATAAAAATAAAAATAAAAACAATAAAAATCGAATCTGATCGATCAATCGATTTTTGTTTACTTCACTTAAAAAACATTTTATTCTTCTTTTCTTAACTTTTCTCTTTCGCGTGCAAAATCGATGCTACTTTTAATTAATAGCTGTTAATCCATTAGGGATTTTAGTAGAGCGATCGGATCACGCGCGAACGGATCAACGCGTATAACCAGGTAAATCATTTTCTTAATTAATATTAATTTTAACCAATTTAACATTACTTTGAAATTTTATAAATAAAAAAAAAAATTTTTTACCTTTACAAATTTCTTCCGACTTTTTCTGTACCGGAAGTCCGTGTCAAAAAATAGTTCACTTGTAGTTAAATTCACTCACAAAAATGATGCAAATCCAAAAAAAGTTTAAAGCACATTTTTAATCCGCAAAGTCTTATTTTGTTTGCACCACGATTAATTCACTTCCGCGTTTTCAAAACCGGAAATCTAAAAATCAGAAAAAAAAAAAAACATAATAATTATTACTAAAAATTTAAATACATGTAATTACATAAATCAAAAATAATGCACTATTTTACCCCAATTTATCCTTTTCGATAAAATCTTTTACCCCGATTTATCGTTTTCAATGCATTCTTTTACCTCAATTTATCGTTTTTAATGCAATATTAGTTTTACCTCAATTTAGTGTTTTTAATGCAATAATTTATTTCGATTTATCGTTTTCGATAAAATCTTTTAACCTGATTTATCGTTTTCAATGCAATACTAATTTTACCCCAATTTAATGTTTTTAATGCACTATTGTACCCCGATTTATGGTTTTTAATGCATTATTTTACCTCGATTTATCGTTTTTAATGCAATATTAGTTTTACCTCAATTTGGTGTTTTTAATGCAATAATTTATTTCGATTTATCGTTTTTAATGCATTATTTTTACTCGATTTATCGTTTTTAATACATTATTAGTTTTACCTCAATTTAGGGTTTTTAATGCAATACCGGTAATTTACAGTACTTCGATTTTGAGTTTTCGATGCAATATTTTACCTCGATTTATCGTTTTTAATGCATTATTTTACCTCGATTTTGTGTTTTTAATGCATTATTTTACCTCGATTTTGCGTTTGATTTTGAACCGTATTAATTTTTTTTTTGGAACCGCCCTATAGATTCCCTTTCAGCCAATGACGTAATCTTTTAAAATGTTTTAATGGATTTTAATTTGATTGATTGGTTAGGTGAGTATCGATGACGACGACGATGGACGCGGGCATGACCATCGTGATGTTGAGCATCATCCTCAGCATCCTCACCCTCTTCCTCCTCCTCTCAAAGTTCTGCTTATGGTAAACCATCACTCGGCCATAAAAATAATATTTTTTAAAAAATATATGCGCATGCGCAGAATTAAAAAAAATAGTTTGCTCAAAAAATAACGATTTGCTCACAAAAGGACGATTTAGTCAAAAAAAAACGATTTGTTCAAAAAAAAAACGATTTGTTCAAAAAAAGAACGATTTGTTCAAAAAAGAACCGTTTACTAAAAAAAAAAAAACGGTTTACTCAAAAAAAACGGTTTACTCAAAATAAACGAATAGCTCAAAAAATAAGCGATTAGCTCAAAAAAGAATGATTTAGTAAAAAAAAAGAACGATTTGTTCAAAAAAGAAAACAGATAAGCTCAAAAAAGAACCGTTTACCGTACTAAAAAAAAAGAACGGTTTACTCAAAAATGAACGATTTACTCAAAAAAGAACGACTAGCTCAAAATAAGCGATTAGCTTAAAAAATTAGCGAATAGCTCAAAAAACAAGCGATTAGCTCAAAAAAGAACGATTTAATCAAAAAAAAAGAACGATTTAATCAAAAAAAAAAGAACGATTTGTTCAAAAAAGAAAACAGATAAGCTCAAAAAAGAACCGTGTACTAAAAAAAAAAGAACGGTTTACACAAAAATGAACGATTTGCTCAAAAAAGAACGACTACCTCAAAATAAGCGATTAGCTCAAAAAATTATCGAATAGCTCAAAAAACAAGCAATTAGTTCAAAAAAGAATGATTTAGTCAAAAAAAAGAACAATTTGTTCCTAAAAAAAAAACAGATAAGCTCAAAAAAGAACCGTTTACTAAAAAAAAAAAAAGAACGGTTTACTCAAAAATGAACGATTTGCTCAAAAAAAACCGACTAGCTCAAAATAAGCGATTAGCTCAAAAAAGAACGATTTTTTCGAACGAAATCTTTCCTACAAATCAAGATTTAAACATGATTGCGCATGCGCAGAATAAAGTGTTCATAACTGTGTCTCGTTTAGGGGTCGCCGTAGCTGCGCGCAGGAAGTGAGAGAAGAGCACAACCACAGACCGGAAGTGAGACCGGCATACGTCATCAAAGTGAACCCGGAAGACGACCTTCCCCCCGCCTACGAAGACGCCACCCACACCCACCTACCACCCCCTCCCTACCACACCCTCCCACCGGAAGTAGCGCTCTGCACATCACCGGAAGTAGAGGAAGCTAGAACTTCTTCCAGATACTAAAAACATTTGCGCGTCAATTCATTGAGAATCAGAAAGAGGAAACAATGTTGAAGAAAAACATGCAACTTTTTGAGAAAACCTTTATGCGATGTTTCGGAAACATTGAGAAACATTTGTTTTAAAAAGTGTAAAAACAAAAACAATGTGTCACAAATTTTTTTTTTTTTTTAATAATGTAAATAAGTAAAATATATTAAAATTATGTAAATAATAAAAAAAAATTAATCTCGATTGATTAATCCAAAAGAACGACTTCCTTTTTTTTAAAAAAAAATAACAAAGAATTTGCATAATTATGAAGAAGGATTTGCGGTGAAAAGAACGATTCGTTCCAAAATGAACGATTTTCTCAACACACACACACACAAAAAAGAACGATTTCTTCCCCAATGAACGACTTTCTATAAACTAAGAACGATTTTCATTTTTTTTAAAAAATAAGAACGATTAGCTACGAAAAAAAAACGATTTATTCCAAAACTGAACGATTTCTCCACAAATGAACGACTTTCTATAAAATAAGAACGAGTTTCATTTTTCTTTTAAATAAGAACGATTAGCTACAAAAAGAACGATTCGTTCCAAAATGAATGACTTTCTATAAAATAAGAACGATTTTCATTTCTTAAAAAAATAAGAACGATTTTTATTTCTTAAAAAAATAAAAACGATTTTCATTAATTAAAAAAATAAAAACGATTTTCATTAATTAAAAAAATAAAAACGATTTTCATTAATTAAAAAAATAAGAACGATTGGCTAGAAAAAGAACGATTTGTTCCAAATAAACGATTTTCTCAACACAACACAAAAAAAGAACGATTCGTTCCCAAATGAACGACTTTCTACAAAATAAGAACGATTGGCTACAACAAGAACGATTTTCTCAACACATACAAAAAGAAACGATTTGTTCCCAAATGAACGACTTTCAATCAAATAAAAACGATTTTCATTTTTTTTTTTTTTTTTCAAAAAATTAAGAACGATTAACTACAAAAAGAACGATTCGTTCCAAAATGAACGATTTTCTCAACACACACACAAAAAAGAACAATTTCGTTAAAAATAAATGATTTAAAAAAATAAAAACAATTTTCTATAAAAAGAACGATTCGTTCCAAAATGAACGATATTCTTCCCTCTAAACAAAAATTATTACGAAATTAAAGTCGATCAAATATAAAATAATACAACTCGAATGAAATAAATGCAGATCAAGCTTTAACCTAGTAAATGAAAACCAGATCAATAGGTGGCTTAATCGACGACACACGCGGCAGAGATAATCGCTAAGGAATGAGCGCGCAATCAGCCGAGATAATCGATGACGTCACGAGATAAGCAAAACGCCGTTCATTTCATTCCAATCCACCCCACAAACGCCTAAAACACGCGAGCTCAAACAATTAAAACCCCATAATAATAATAATAATAATAAATATTATGAGCTGCAACAATAATTAATTAAAGTAAACGTTTGTGTGGGGATTCAAAGTGGAAAAGCACTGCTTACGACGCAATCGAAACAACAACCTTTTTTGGATTAAAAAGCATTTGGAAAAAAAAAAACCAAAATAAAGTAAGTAAATTTGTTAATCGAAATTATTAATTCTCGTTTTAATTAATTAGAATTAACTAATTAGTTAATCGTTATGTTCTAAGCTCTTTTAAAAAAAATCTAGCAAATTTTTTAGTGATTTTGTAAACTTCGGATTTTTAAATTCAAATTTTGGCGAGTTAGACATTCCATACTCCATTCACTTCCTAGAAACACAAAAAATGCTAGATCCCATATCTTTTCAATGTTATCTGCAAAAGTATGTAACGCTTAATCTTACAAAATTCCAATTAAATTTTTTTTTTTTTTTTACAAATTATTTTCGCTTTAAATAAGGGATTTCGTAATAAAAAAAAAATAAAAAGTCAATAAACTTTCAATAAAAACTGCGTCTCAAATCACAGTCAATATTTTTATAGAGCGATCTATCGATAATCGATCATCGATAGATAAAACTTACTTCTAGTAGAATAAGATGCACCGATAGTATAAGTAATCGATAGCTCACATATCGAAAGCGAGATTGTTGGAATTAAGAAATTTTTAATCGATATTTTTAATGAGAATTATCGATATTATTTATAAAAAGCATTGATTAATTTAATAAAAAAAGTATTGATATTTTTAATAAAAAATGAATGGTAATTAAGATTTTTTTTGATGATCGTTATAAAATAATCGTTACTTATTTAAAAAAAATCGATATTAATGTAAATAACCGATAATTCGGTCAAAAAATATCGATACGGTATTTACGTAAATAATCGATAATTCTGTTAAAACCTATCAATATTAAAGTAAATAATCGATAGTTTTGCCATAAACTATAGTACTTTACGTAAATAATCGATAGTTTTGCCATAAACTATAGTACTTTACGTAAATAATCAATAGTTTGATCAAAACATATCGATGTTAATGTAAATAATCGATAGTTTAGTCAAAACTTATCCATATTAATGTAAATAATCGATAGTTTGATCAAAACATATCGATGTTAATGTAAATAATCGATTATTTGGTCAAAAACTATCAATATTAATGCAAATAATCAAAAATTCGGCCAAAAACTATCAATACCGGTATTAATTTAAATAATCGATCATTTAGACAAAACTATCGATACTTTGATCAAGAACTATCATTAATAATGTAAATAATCGATCAATTGGTTAAAAACTATCGATATTATTGTAAACAATCAAAAATTCGGCCAAAAACTATCAATTTTAATGTATATATTAGTGTAGCGAACTATCGGTAACAACATCTAATGGTACCGACAAATGGCAGTACGACAATAGGTACACTATTATCATTATATGTATGGTGTATCGTTTGTCTTATGAGTCTTTTGTCGTATGTCCATTTGTCGTTTTCAGACGGTACCGTTGTATGTCGTTACCGATTATTCGGCAGTCCGTATATATTCGATTCTTTTATCAAAAACTATCGATAATTTAATCAAGACCTATCGATATCGCATTATCGATAGTTTTGCTAATCATTGACCAACCATAACTAATGTAATAAAATTTAATGTTTCTTTCTCGCCATAGAAAAGCCATGGACCCATCAAACCCTTGCAACATGGCCGCCATCACCCTCTGGTTCGAGATCGCCTTCGCCGCAGTGGGCTGGGGGGCCCTGATCCTGGCCATCATCTTCATCAGCATGGCCATACAGTAAGCCCCATGTCATTTACCAAGCCTCTATCAGGGCCACCACTCACGTGTTTCTTATTATAGCCACGAAAAGTCGAGGAGGAAGCAGGCCAAGAGCGAGCTGCTCGTGGCCCGCACCACGCGCCCGCGGGCCCCCTACGCCCCGCCCACGCCCACCAAGCTGCACACGCCCCCGGCCCAGCTGCCCGTGCGCCCCACCGACCTGCCCATCAGGGACCCCTACAGCCCGCAGTCGGCGGCCCCCACCAACAGCCCCACGCCCGTGGACCAAGTGCGCATGCTCATGCCGCCGCCGGCGCAGCAGGCCCCGCGCCCCTTCATCAGCCCCAACGCCTTCACCTACCTGCCCAACGGCGTGCTCAACCCGCCGCAGGACAACTTCCTCAACAACGGCCCGCCCACTTCCGGCTGGAGCGCCGCGCCCCCGCCCGTGGCCCCCAGGACAGGATACGTCAACAGCGGATACGACGCGCCCTACTAACCGCATTACATTGCATTCGAGGATAATTAATTACTAATCAATTGTTTGTTAATCGCGTTTAATAAATCAGAGTTTAATTTATTTTTTATTTAATCTCGTTTCACGCGTTTATTTCCGGTTTCGTAATAAATAAAACTAAATTAATGGTTTAAGGTTGGGTTAAGTAAAACCAGATCAGTAAATTTAAAAAAAAAAAAAAACGGTTTGCATGAAAATACGATCGACTAACTACAAAAAGAACGACTTAGAAGAAAAATTAATATGAAACGACTAACATCTAAAAGAACGATTTTCATTATAAATGTAAACGATTTTCAATTTTAAAAAAAATTAACGAATATTGGTTTTAAAAAATGACCGATTTTCAGTAAAAACAAAATTAAAGATTTTCAGTTTAAAAAAATAAACGATTTTCAATTTTAAAAAAAATTAACGAATATTGGTTTTAAAAAATGACCGATTTTCAGTAAAAACAAAATTAAAGATTTTCAGTTTAAAAAAATAAACGATTTTCAATTTTAAAAAAATAAACGATTTTCAATTTTAAAAAAATGAACGATTTTCAGGAAAAACAAAATGAACAATTTTCAGTAAAAACAAAATGAACGATTTTCAGTAAAAACAAAATGAACGATTTTCAGTAAAAACCAAATGAACGATTTTCAGTAAAAACAAAATGGACGATTTTCAGGAAAAACAAAATGAACAATTTTCAGTAAAAATAAAATGAACGATTTTCAGTAAAAACAAAATGAACGATTTTCAGTAAAAACCAAATGAACGATTTTCAGTAAAAACAAAATGGACGATTTTCAGTAAAAACAAAATGAACAATTTTCAGTAAAAACAAAATAAACATTATTAACTTCTATTATGAACGATTTACTTCTAAATGACCGATTTACTCCTAAATGACCGATTTACTCCTAAATGAACGATTTACTCCTAAATGACCGATTTACTCCTAAATGAACGATTTACTCCTAAATAAATGATTTACTCCTAAATAAACGATTTACTCCTATTATGAACGACTCACTCCTAAATGAACGATTCACTCCTAAATGAACGACTTACTCTACAAAAACCGACTTTCTCTTTAAAAAAATAAAAGAATTTTTTTTTTTTTTTTTAAAAAAATATGAACGACTTTCTAATATGAAGGATTTTCTTTTTAAAATGTGTGAACGATTTCCTCTAGAAATTATGAACGAATTTCATCAAAATGAACGACTCATTCCTAAATGAACGATTCACTCCTAAATGAACGACTTACTCTACAAAAACCGACTTTCTCTTTAAAAAAATAAAAGAATTTTTTTTTTTTTTTTTAAAAAAATATGAACGACTTTCTAATATGAAGGATTTTCTTTTTAAAATGTGTGAACGATTTCCTCTAGAAATTATGAACGAATTTCATCAAAATGAACGACTCATTCCTAATTAAAACTAAAACTTTACTTTTTCCAACAAATTAAATATAATTTTTTTTTTTAATGTCGCGGGCGCATGCGCAGAACGAAATCAAAAAAAAAAAAAAAAAAACCACAATCAACACAAAAATATTTTTCTCGTTATTATTGTTCTTTTCCTAATAAACTAAACCAGATAATAGCAATCGCAAATTCTAATCGATCGATCGCTGTGACTCGGTTGCGCAAGAATTTCCGCCTAAAATTACCGGTGACGTCACCCGGCGGCGCTTATCTAATCGCGGGCCACAGATTGATTTATCACCGCCTAAAGAGAAAACAATACCCGAACAAAAAAAGATAACATTCAACCAAAAAAAAAAAATTAAAACGCAATAAAATTGTTTCATTTTGTTCCATTTTCTATTCTACAATAATTATTATTTCGGATTCCAAAAACAAGAAAAACAAAATGGCGAGCCAGCTGCTGTTCCAGAACGACTTAAAAACATTTCCCGTGCCCACGCCCACGTAAGAAGCACTCTTCTATTTAATTAATTAATTAAGTTTTATTATTATTGTTATTTTGATGGAAGGATTTCGAACGACTGCGTGGGTTTCGACGACAGCGTCTACTTCGCCATGTACCTGATTGCGGCCGTGGGTTGGGTCCTCTTCTTCGCCATCACTCTGCCCCTGCTCATCACCTACTGGTCAGTATACACAACTCATTAACCCCCTTAATTACTCATTTAAAATGAGCGTGGCTGAAAAACTGGCGACTAAGAAACGGACTTAATATCTTACAAACTGGCGCCTAAAAAGGCACGAAATTGAATGGCTGGCGACTAAAAAATGCAGTGAATTTAACAGCTGGCTACGAAAAAATGAGCTTATCTTACAAACTGGCGACTAAAAAAGGAAGAAATTTAATTGCTGGCGCCTAAACGAGAATAGAATTTAATAAACTGGCGACTAAAAAAGCATGAAATTTAATTGCTGGCGACTAAAAAATTGCAGTTAAATCTGGCGCCCAAAAAAACATGAAATATAACGGCTGGCGACAAAAAAATGCGGCGAAATTTACAGCTGGCTACGAAAAAATGGGCTTATCTTACAAACTGGCGACTAAAAAAGGAAGAAATTTAATTGCTGGCGAATAAAAAATGCAAGTAAATTAAAGCTGGCTACTAAAAATTGCCTTAAACTTAAATACAATGTCATGTACCGCATAATTTATAATTACAACTCACTAAGTTATGCATGTAATTTCAAAACTGCTTTAAACTAAAATAATGCATTTTAATTTTTTTTCTTTAATAAAAAAAAATGCAGATTAAATAAATTAAATATAATTACTGGCGACTAAAAAACGCCCTGAACATATAAGCTGGCGACTAAATAATGCACTGAATAAAATCTGGCGACTAAATGTTATAAAAAAAATAATTCCCGGCCAATAAAATAATTATGCACTTAAAATTGAAAAGTGCACGAAATATAATTAACCACTGCACGGTGACGCGTGCATTTTAATACCTCAGCACGAAATTGTATTGCAATCGAATGAGCCAGAGCAAAAACCACACGAGTCCAATAGCCATAGCATTAGACTCGCGAGGTTTTCGAACCCGTCCATTCAAAAAACCATTCCACGTGTTAAAAAGCGCATAGACGCTGCCGCCATCTAATGACAAACTGAGAAAATCCAAAACCGCATTCTCTTTTTCAAATGGAACGCCGAATCCCACCACTCGAAATTTCTTTAATTTAATTAAATTAATTAATATTTTAATAAAATCTTCTTCACCAACACTTACTAAACACCTTTACCTACGATTTACAAATAACTTTTATTGACGAATGAGTTTTCTCGACGCAGGGTTTTGCATAAGAGCCGAGTGCGGGCCGAAAACGAGCTCATCAAGTACAAGTTCTCGGAGCAGCGAGAAGTGTTAAAAGTTGCTCACGATTCCAATCCCCGCATCAACGTACGTATCGATTAATTAACCATAATTAATAATTCATTCATTAATAATAAATCTTACTTTTTGTTTTTTCGATGTAGGTGTCGTCGGGTGATGGTCCGTCGCGGCCGGCCATGACGCCGTCGGTGGTGAGCGAGATCTCGGCGGACCCCTTCCTCAACCCGCAACGCCTCACCTATCGACCGCCGACCGGAGTTGCCGTCGGTGACTCCCAACAAAGATGGCAACAAATTAAATAAGTTATTATAATAATTAACTTCTCTCTCGGAAATAAAATTCAATGTTCTTCTTTTTAATCCTTGAAAACGTCCCGAGAAAAGTTTCCGCGGTTACTCTCGTTCCCATGAGCGAGCGTAGATCCGATCAAATAATCTCGTTACCTAACGGCGATCCGCTCAGCTCATATCGTTCGGGGTTGTGATTCACGCTACGTAGAGTGGAACGATCCGTTCGCTCGATCTCGTTCGGTGATTGCGATGCGTCACGTAAGAGATCACGTGATGGTGATTACGTCATGGCGATCCTCTATGTAGAAGGTACTAATTTGCTAGCGTTGTTTTTTGACGTATTGAATTTGTATGCGTTTTAAAAAGCGGATAGTTGAAGCGAAATGAAGAAGCGCCACGCAGCGGAATTTTAAATGCGTAAAATAAAAGCAGCGGAAAAATTCAAATATTTTTGCGCATTTGATAATTATTATTATTAAAATTCAATTATTTTTCATTAAATAATACCGTAAATAATAACAAAAATTAATCAGTCAATCTGGCGACCAAAAACTGGGATTCTAAAACGCATAAAATTGAATCGCTGGCGACTAAAATTTTCGCTAAAATGCGCGAAAAACGCCGTTTAGTTTTAAAATTGGCAAATAAATAATGCGCATAATTTAAAATCTGACGGCCAAATGCGCATACATAAATGGGAATACATTATATTAACATAAAATAATTACCTAAATAATAATTTTTAGGATTTATGTTTTTTTTTTTTTTTTGGAGAAATTCGTTACCGGTACCTATTTTTTTTTTTTTTTTTCTTGTGAGAAATTCGTTATTTTAGAGAAATTCATTATTATTTATTTTAGAGAAATTCGTTATTTTAAGTTTTTTTTTTTTTTTTTTGGAGAAAAATTTGTTACAGGTATTTATTTATTTATTTAACATTTACAATTCAAAGAGTGGACAAAATGTATTACGAAACGCATTTAAAATTTTACTATAAAATGTTTGGAGATTGCGCATAATTTCTTAAGCTTTAAAATATTAAACATTGTTCATGTATTACGAATTTTTAAAAAACATGTTCTGAGATTTACTAATTTTCTTAAAATCTATTAAAAAATGCAAATTTTTTTAAAGATTTATAAATAATTTTAAAAATTTAACAAAAATCATGAGAATACATGATAAAACCATTAAAACAACTACTTAAATAATTTTATGGTTTGCATGTTATTTTTTGTACATAAGATTTACAATTTTACATAGTTTCATAAGATTCACATTATTATATTTTTTTAGATATTTTTATCCTTTTAAAATTTGCGTAATCTTCCACCATTTTTTCCCATTGACCTGTTAAAGTAAATACATTTGAAACAACGTTGATATACGTGGCGGAAGTTGGAACTAATAATATTTTTGAAGAAACTTTTCATTGAATATTATACAATTTTAATCAATATTATTAAAAAAAACCATTGATTAACGAGGAAAGTTTCAAGTGAATTAGCGAGGAGAAAGAACAGCTTCACACACGGCATACACGCGCTCACCACTACTACCATAAAACCACATCTGACTCACACTGGTTAAATCCAATTGACAAAAAGGGTAACTACTACTCTTCATGTCTGTCCATCCTCCGGTGTACTCGCCCAATGCACTTCCGTCCACCCAAAACCATCTACTTCCGCCCTCATCACGCTTCAGCCCCAGCCACAGGAAGACCTCACCGCTGTAAATGGGTTTCAATTGGTCCCAGAGGAATTGAGTCCTCTCCTGGTCCTTAGGCATGGCTAAGGTCATGTTTATGCTTTCGCACTTGACCTTAGCCTCGGCCCAGCTTAACTTACTCTCGATGACAGTGTAGAGAGTGTCCTTCAGGCGCCAACACTTGTTGTCCACTGTGCATTCAACGGCTAACATCAAAACAAAGATTTCATTAATACTTATACTAGGCAATGTATAGTTTCGTTTACTTTGGCAGCGACTTCCGCTTCTGAATTTTAAACAGTCACAGGCGTATCCACTTCCGGTTGAACTGGGTTGGCATTTCCCTCCGTGGAGACAGGGGGTTGGGGTGGCATACGAGAATTGGGCTTCTATTTATAAGTAAAAACCGATTAAATTAATTTATTAGTAAAAATGAATACAATTTGTTTACATTGTTGTTGTGGTTGGTGGTTGAGTGGTTGTGGTTGGTGGTTGAGTGGTTGTGGTTGGTGGTTGAGTGGTTGTTTGTTGTGTGGTGAGGCAGTGGTTGATGTGGTCAAAGCTGGTGGTCAGTTGTGTGTTGGTGGCACTTAGTTTGGCGTCCATTTTGGAAAAGAAGTCTTCAAACTTTTCCATTTTTTTCAAATTGTTTTCTTCAAACTTTTCGAGTTTGATCAATTTTTCATCAAATTTTTCCATTCTTTTCAAATTATTTTGTTCAATTTTTTCGATTGTTTTCAAATTATTTTGTTCGATTTTTTCTATTGTTTTCTGCAATTTCTCCTCAAATTGTTTGATAATTTGTCCGTTTGAGTCGCTAATGGCGCGCGTAATACGCGTCATCATTTCCTGCACATCGCATGTCTGTAGAAAGAAAAAGAAAATGGCGCCGTTTTAGACTTTTAATTAACTCGAGTGAAATGTTTATTTACGTTGTTCCCATTGGATTCCAATTGGTCCACTCGACTGCGCACGTCGTCCATCTTTTCATTCAGTTTCATAATAGCGCTAAATTCAAAATTATATTAAGAAAAAAAAAAATTAATTAAATTTTAAGTTTTAATTAATTAATTTTAATTGTGTGTGACCTGGGTAGACTGGCTCTCTTCACCTAATTAAAAATTAAAATTAAATTAATTGAGAATTAAAGCTAATTACAACGTTTACCTTCGGAGCGGAAGTGGAAGAGACGACATTCAGCGGGAGGAAAGGAGCGAAAATAACGCAGAAAAAAGCAAAGAGCTGAATTTTCACGCTGAAAAATATGTAAAAAATTTAATATTAAAAAAGTTATTTCAAGTGAAATTACGGTGAAACTGAAATTCTTTTTCGCCTGTTTTTCAGCAGACGCGTACGCTCAGGCTGAACGATTAAAATAAGGAAATAAATTCAGCGTTATGTTTAAGCACGAATGAAATGTTCCTTTCCGGTTTGACATATTTCACGTTATTTTCGAGAAATTTAAAGTATTCACGTAAAAAATAATTTTAAATTGTCTTAAAAATAATTTTAAATTCTTTTAAAATTAATTCAAAATTCGCAAAAATAGATTTTTAAATTCGCTTAAAAAATTCAA
>JAQGAY010001612.1:0-13549 GCA_034698085.1 Polydesmus angustus
GAGTTTACAGGCAAAGTGGTAATCGCGAGTTTAGGCAAAGTGCGAAAACTCGGTATTATCGAAGCGCACTCCTTACACGAGTTACAAAAATTAGATTTCTACGTTACAGGCGAATCTTACGGTGGTAAATACGTACCCGCAATCTCTTATAAGATTCATACCGAAAACCCAACTGCCAGCTTGAAAATCAACCTCAAAGGATTGGCCATCGGTGACGGGTTAATAGACCCAGCTTCCCAATTCGATTACGGCGACTATTTGTTCAACCTAGGACTAATCGACACAACGCAACTGCAATTATTTTACGAACAGCAAAAATTGATGGTAAACAATATTGCTAATGGCGATTACATGGCTGCCCTGTATAATTTCGATTTGATGATCAGCGGTGATATCAGTGGCAATGGCTCTTACTACACAAATTTCACTCATTTAAACAACTATTACAATTATGTACAACTAACCCCAATCGATCAGAGTTACTATGCTACCTATCTTATAAAATCGGAAGTTCGAAAATCACTTCACGTCGGAAACTTGACGTTCAATGATGGAAAAATGTGTCAACAACACTTACTCAACGATTTCTGTCAATCGACAAAACCTTGGGTCGAAGAGTTATTGAACAACGACTATCGAGTCCTTATTTACAACGGACAATTAGACGTTATAATTCCCTATTACCTCACAGTAAATATGATTCGACAACTTAATTGGAAAGGAGCAACGGATTATCACAATGCTTCCAGAATAATATGGAAAGTCGATTCCAGTGACAAGGAAGTAGCCGGATACGTAAAACAAGCTTTGAATTTCATGGAAATCATGGTACGTGATGCTGGTCACATTCTTCCTTATGATCAACCAAGAGTGGCTTACGATATGATCACAAGATTTGTATTTAACACATCATTTGTTAATTAGATATTTAGGTTATGTTTATTGCATAAATAACGCCCTGCAGAAAAAAATTTTGTTCAAAAATTATTTTACTAATACTGTACTGTATTAAGAATTAGATTATTTTTGCAATATTAGTACATGTAACATAATAATCTTAAAGAGGTGGAAAGAAGAAAAATACTCTATAAAGTGTTAAAAAAAGTAACTGTAATTGAAATACATGTACTGGGTATACGGTAATTAAAATAACTTTATTAACAGGGCCTTGTGGTAGATTTTTTCAATGTGACGCAAGTGTTCGAAATGGCGCTCCAATCCGCTAATTGTAGCAATTTATGTAATAATGAAGCGCCGAGCTTGGGAGGCACTAATTTTTATTTTTGGAAAATTTTTTCAAGAAAATTGTCTTTGTGAAAAATTTCTTAGAGAAAAATTTTTTTGTGAAAAATTTATTGTGAAAATCTTATTTTGAGAAAAAAAATTTTTGAGAAAATGTTTTTGTTGAAAATTTTTTTGGGAAAAATTTTTTTTGACAATTTTTTTTAGCAAAATACTTTTTGTAAAAATTTTTTATGTGAAAAACTTTTTTGACATTTTTTTATTTAGCAAAAATTTTTTTTTTTTTTGAGAATTTAGTGAAAAGTTTTTTTGAGGAAATGTTTTTTGTAATAATTTTTTTTTTTTTTGAGAAAATTTTAATATGACAATTTTGCGCCCCAAATGGTGCCTGATGCAATTGCCTCTTTTGCATCATATCACGCCACGGCCCTGTTTATTAATTATTCTCATTAAGCAGTAGCCGGCTTTTCCAATTCGAGTTCGAAAGCATCAAAATTTCATATTATTTCATTGATTTAAATAATGTATAATTTTACTGTTTGTCGTAAAACACTCTATGCAATAAAAGCAACTAAATGCAATAACATTTACTCGTATAATAACCAAGTAGCAACTATTTCTAAAGTTTGTATACACAACAAGTTACTTTGAAATGAAAATTGATTATTTATTTATATTAGTCAATTTGATCTATTTTACTTAACGTAATTAAATAAAATGAGCCCAAATCCATCAATTATCAGAAATAAATAAAAGGGGGTCTTTGAAAACGGTGTAGGCCTATGTTACGGCTAAACATGTTAAAAATGGACATCTCGACCGAAAACAATTCTAATATAGCCTACGACTATTTATATCCTCTGTCATTGTTAATAAAAGTATTGGGAATTAACTTGAATAAAAATAAAAACGAAAGTTTGGCACTAAAAGTAATTATCTATATCGTAAGGACCTATTTGGTATTTACGTGCTTCTTTAACATCATTTCTCAATCCATCTTGGCCTTCAAAGATGGGATTCAAGTAAGAGACGGATGGATTTTCATATTTAATGAATCCTCAATCGCGTTAACGTTTTTGTATTTGGTGATGGTGAAAAAAATGGCGATTACGAAATTTACAACCGAAATCATTGAAATGGCGGTGTCGAACTTGCGTATTGATTCCGGTTTAATTCGCGTCTGGGTCAAATTTCTCACTGTCTTATCCTTTTCTGTTGTTACTTTAATGATTGTGTTTCTCTGGCAATCAATTACAAAAGCAGATGACTACAACACCTACGCAAAACATGTACTTTTAGGCTGGAAACCGACTTCGTGGGTGTTGCAAATCTGCATTATGATCTTCATCGAGTCAATGTCAATCTGGTCAACTGTAGGTTCAGAATCTAGCTGTTCGTTCCTCATAATTCTTTTAAAAATAATAAACGAAAGTCTAAAAAAAATTAATCAAACTTTTTCGGAAGAGGAAACCAAAGATTTTACTAATTATTGGAAGTTTCAAAAAAACCACCGGTTTTTCGATCGAAAAATTCAGCAATTTAATAAACTTTTCTCAATTTTTCTTCTAATATTTTCTACCATGAAAATAGCTAAAATTGTAACGGCTTGTGATTACATTAGATTCGCTTTCGAGCAATATGAATGGGATCCCGATCAAGTTGCGGTTTCTAATCTTTATTGCTCAATTGACATCGTACGAGGAACCATTTCACTAATAATATTTATAATTGCGGCTCAACAAATTCAAGAACAAGTAATAAAATAAATAAACATAACTTAAAACTGTAGTAACCGGATTAGCAATGCATAAATACGAGCACCTGCTTATTAATTTTACTTTTTTATATATAAGAAAGCATTGCTTTTTGAATTTTTCAGTCTCAGGAAAAGTTTGAAGTTTTAGCCGACACAGATTTTAAACAGAAATATTATGAAATAGGCAATTTACGGACATGGTTTAAAGTAACGAGATACGAAATATTACTGTTAAAAAAATCAAATTAACGAATGTATTTCAGGCCTGTCATTCAACAAATATTTTCACAGCGCAGTGGCTGTCATCACCTGGGTCCATCTCCGCGGGTGGCTTATTTACCATTAATTATCATCTTATTACCGCGGTAAGTCTATTCAAACCATTTCAACTTGCAAGTTTCAATAATTTTAATCTAAGATTATTTTAAAGCATTTTTGAATAATATTTTTTTTTATTTTGATTAAAACTAATTCACCATAAAGATTACACAAAAAATTCTTTAATTGCGTAAAAACTAGATTGAATATTGTAATACCAATTATATTTATTAATTCTACCTAACGTAGTATTTTAACTTCGTAGTAATTACAATGTGTTTGCATTGTTTTAGATCATTAGTATGACAATTACTTATTTGGCATTTGTTGCTGATTTTAAGGAATAAAGTATGAACAAATCTAAAATTATTAAAACTCAAAAAAATATTTTTAATAATAAATATTTTATATTTTTTCAGATATGATTAAAATAAAACTACGGTACAAATGTGCGTATTATTATCAGCTAATACACGCCGTGAGATACACTTTTGTTTGAAGTTGGTTTCCATTAAATTTATTTCCAGTAGTATTTACTCATAAATGGTGTTTATGAAATTAATGCTGTCAAGTTAAAAATTGATGTAATCGATTCTTCTAATAAAGTTATAATCAATGTAATGCATTATACCGATACGGTATGAGCAAACGCTACTAAGCCTACTGTATTAATAAAACACTATGGAAAAACTGCATGGCGCAAAAAAAATAAAATGTTTCCAAATAAAAAAAGAATAATTCGGATTTAGCGTACGATTATTCGCATCTGCTATCACCGTTATAAAAATTATTTGATTTGATGTGACTTAAAAGGAGATGCAAATAAAAGTTTCTTGATAAAATTGTCAGCAGTTTTATTTAAAATACCGCTATGTAAAATAAATATGTAGCCCATATTTTTAAAAATATTTTAAAAAACCATTCCTGAGCGACGGATTAGTCATAGAATTTACATTCAAGAACTACCAAGGTCCTTGCATTTTTGTGTTCCTGTTCTACCTTTATTTACAATAAAATCGTGCAACTACTGTATTTCTAAAATTTGCTTACTGGTACATAACTTTGAAGCGATAAATTAATGCCTTAATTATATAATTAATTAAGTTAATCAATATTACTTAACATTATTAATAAAGTGAACGTAAAACACATAGAAAATTAATAACGGTCTTTTGAAAACGGTGAATTTTGTTGCTAAACATGCCAAAAATGGATTTCTCGACCGAGAGCAATTCTAATTTAGCATACGACTATTTATATCCTTTGTCATTGTTAATGAAAGTGATGGGAATTAATTTTAAAAAAATTGAAAACGAAAATTTAGCGCTAAAATTAATTATTAATATCGTAAGAATCTATGTGGTATTTGCGTGCTTCTTCAACATCATTTCCCAATCCATCGTGGCGTTCAAAGATGGGATTCAAGTAAGTGACGGATGGATCTTCATATTTAATGAATCCACAATCGCTTTAACGTTTTTGTATTTGGCCATGGTAAAAAATGCTGCGATTACGAAATTTGTTACCGAAATCATTGAAATGGCGGTGTCGAACTTAAGTATTGATTCCGGTTCAATTCGCGTTTGGGTCAAATTTCTCACCGCGTTATCCATTTCGAGTGTTACCATAATGACTGTGTATCTCTATCAATCGCTTACGGGAGCAGAGGGCTACGACATGTATGTAAAACATGTGTTTTTTGACTGGAAACCGACTTCGTGGAAATGGCAAATCACATTAATGTTCCTCATTGATTTAATGACGATAAGCGCAACTGTAGCCTCAGAAATTAGCTGTTCATTCCTCATAATTCTCCTAAAAATAATAAACGCGAGTCTAAAAAAAATTAATCAAACTTTTTCGGAGGAGGAATCTGAAGATTTTTATACGAATTACTGGAAATTTCAGAAAAATCACAGATTCATCAATCGCGCAATTCAACAGTTTAATACGCTTTTCTCGCCTTTTCTTCTGATATTTTCTACCATGAAAATAGCTAAAATTGTAACGGCTTGTGATTACATTAAATTCTCCCCGGCGCAAAATATAACTGGCGCGAACATTAATGAAGTTGAGGCTTTTAATTTTCTTTGCACAACTGACATTGTACGAGGAACCATTTCTTTAATAATATTTATAATTGCGGCTCAACAAATTCAAGAACAAGTAATAAAATAAATAAACGTGACTTAAACAATTATAATGTAATCAAATTCACAATGCATAAATATGAGCATTTTCCTATTTATCGTTATATTTTTTCAAAGAATAATATTGCTTGCATTTTTCAGTCTCAACAAAAGTTTGAAGTTTTAACCGACTCAAATTTCCAGCAAAAATATTTCGAAACAGACAACTTACGAAACTTGCTTAAAGTAAGCCAATATTTTAACACGAGATAAAAACAAAGTAACTTTTAAAACCAAATTTACGAATGTCTTTCAGGCTTGTCACTCAACAAACATTTTCACAGCGCAGTGGTTGTCATCACCTATGTCCATCTCCGCTGGTGGTTTATTTGTCATTAATTATCATCTTGTTACTGCGGTAAATCTTTTTAAATAACCAAACCTTGCACTTATCAATACTTCTATTTAAAATTATTTTAAAGCACTTTTAAACATTATTGTCTTTGCTTTAAAAACTTTTAATTGTGTAAAAACCATAACTAACTAAAATAATTATTATGATGACTAATATTATTTTTTCAAAATATTCAATACCGTACTAACGTGTTTTAGATTATTAGCATGACAATTACATACTTGGCATTTGTTGCTGACTTCAAAGAATCTACCTAAAGTAAGAAAAGATCTAAATTAGATAAAACTCAGAAAAGTATTTCCTAATAGTAAATGCTTTCATAAATTTTCAGATAAATCTAGAATAAAGCCATGGCTAAGTTATTTGTTGCCTACTAATGTGCACACTACTCAACTAAATAATACAGAGCAAACTTTTAAGTAAGTTATAAGCTATTTAAATAATGGAATTTTCGCATAAAAAAAATAATCAACCTAAAGGTTCCGAAAAATGTTATTTTTTTTTTATTTTTTTTTATTAAAATTTGACGCCCGGGAACTAATAATAATGATAATAAGCTAAAATAAGATTGTACTGTAATCATAATTATCATATACCGTAATTTGGCAAGTACATGTATAGAAAATGCATGTACCGGTAATAGTATTGACGTATAAAACTTTCCTTAATATTTGACCATCCTGAAAAAACGCTCTAATCAGTCTTATGCACTTCCTTCTGACCTTTATAAAATTACAACTTAATTTTAATGTATTAGAAAACAGTCATCTTATTTGATATATAAGTTATTATAAGTACACTGCAGTAGTATTAAACTCAATCCTTTATCTATTTAATTCTCGTATACAACTGAAATTCAGACCTTCGAGACTCGTCGCCGCCACCGGTTATTGATTAGTTGAAAATTCGTACAATTGCAATAATTATTAGTATCGTACTGTACTTCATTCATTTATAATATATTATCGTTACGTTTTAACTGGTGTAAATACAAATAAAAATAAAGTAAATACAGGTAAATGTTGTTTATAATATTAATGCAATGGACTCTCTTTTATCCGGCTCCCACACTACAGTAATCCGGCGCCCCTTTTGGAACATGTGACTTGAGTGTATTTTTGTCTGAATTAATTTCATTAAAGTTCAAATATTGTAGAAGGCAGTGTTGGTTTTTCTATGGCAGTTCAGCTACCCGGTCCCATAGATGTTGGATTAGTGGGAGTCTACTGTACAGTAACTTACATTGTATTGTCAAATATAATAATAAATGTAATCGATTCTTCTAATCGTTAAAGTAATTACAAAAATTACAAATAAAGAATTATTGTTATTAAAACACTACGATAAGACTACATTGAGTCACAGCAACAAAAAAAGTACTTTAAAAAAATTATAATTTCAGTCATTCAAAGATGGATATATCAGAGAGTGATTCGAATTTAGCGTACGATTATTTATATCCGTTGTCACTGTTGCTAAAATCATATGGATTCGATTTAAAAGAGGATAAAAATTTGGTGATAAAATTATCAGTTTCGGCCTTTAAAATATATTTTGCATTTGTATGCGTGTTCACTATTATTTCCCAGTCGATTGTGGCATTTAGCGATGGACTTCAAGTGAGCGATGGATGGGTGTTTATATTTAATGAATCTACCATCGCATTAACATTCTTCTGTTTAATCGGGTTCAAAAAACGAGCGATTAAAACCTTTTCAACCGAACTTATTCGAATGGCCGTAACTACTTTACGCATCGACTCCACGACAATTCGAGTTTGGATCAAGTATCTCGCCCTATACTCGTTCGCGTCTGTAATTCATATAATTTTGATGACATACGAAACAATTGTAGGAATAGATAATTACGACATTTACACTCAATACGTATTTTGGGGTTGGCACCCGGCATCGGGAGTGCTGAAAATTACATTAAATATACTTGTAGAATTCGCGTATGATTGTTCAATGTTTGTGGCGGAAATCGGCAGTTCATTCGTCATAATTCTCCTCAAAATAATAACCGAAAGTCAGCAAAAAATTAACCAAAATTTTTCTGTCAAAGAATATCAAGATTTTACTAATTACTGGCAATTTCAAAAGCAACACCGCTTTATTTCGCGAACTATCCATCAATTTAACAATCTTTTCTCAATATATATTCTCATATTTTCTCTAATGAAAATTGCAAAAGTTGTAACATTTTGTGATATTTTGTATATCAGATTAGCAACTTCAGTAGATTCCGAAGCTGCTGGATTTGTAGCGCCTACTCTTTACTGCATAGCTGATGTTTCGAGAGGATCTATCTCGTTAATTTTATTCATCGCAGTAGCTCAACAAATTCAACAAAATGTAATTTATCAGTAGGCCTACTTAATGGAAAACATGAAATATGTCTGTAGGCAATCATTATTTTAAATGCACTTGTTTCATGTTTTGCATTAAATAAAAAAAAAAAGAGCAATTTTTCAGTTAAATTTTTTTTTGCCATAAAATATAATTCCTAAAATATCTTAATGCATTTTTTAGTATCAGCAAAGATTTGATGTTTTGGCGGACTCAAATCTCCCCCAGACATATGACGATATGGACAATATCCGAAATTTAATTAAAGTAATTCGCAAGTTCTATAGCAAAAAGAAATTAATGAATGAGAATGTAATTATTTCAGACTTGTCACACGACAAATATTTTCACTGCTCAGGGTTTGTCATCACCAGTATCGATTTCAGCTGCCGGTCTATTCACGGTAAATTATCATCTTATTACAGTGGTAAGTCATTTCTTTCAATATACTCGTAGAATTAGTAAAGAGTTAGTAAAGAAAAAGTATTTCACATTTTTGAAAATGTATTACCTGTAATGAAAACTTATGGCAAAATCAAAAAATTAAATTTTAACTAAAAGCGAGTAAACAAAATGTTAACTTTCAAATAATTATTATTATAATCAATAATAATTGTAAGCTTTAAATTAACTTTCAAAAATTAATAAGTACCGTAAACAAAAATGTCAATTGACTTTTTAAAAAAATGAGTAAACAAAAATGGCAATATTTAATAATGCGCTATCGTGACTTTATTTTTAGATCATAAGCATTACTATAACTTACTTGGCATTTGTCGCCAATTTCAAACAATTTTCATGAGAATTAACATCTAACAAAAATTAAGGCTTGTTCCGAAGTTACGCACAAGTAATTTTGAGAAAACATTTTTTTAAAAAAAAACATTATACGATCAAATGTTTATATTTTAGCCGTTAAATTTAGACGGAAACAATACGCAGCATTAAATCCACTGCAAAGTAATTATATAATGTATCAAAAAAAATATTGTAAGGGCATTATAAAATTAAGAATTACTTCAGCCCAAATTATATTTTTACGTTCTAAATAGAAATACAGTAGTTTTTTATGTTGTTTACGAGTGTAACGAAATTAACAATTACATTTTATCGAAATATTTCCCTTCAAATAAAGTACTACAGTACTTGCACCAATTTCAAATTATTTTTTTTAAAAAAATTGTAATAATAATTATGCATATTTTCATACGATAATAAACAGAGAGTTGCCTTACCGTTAAATAACGCCAGTCTGTCACGTGCTGAGTATATTTACGACGTTCCCTTCGAAAGGCAAGAATACATAAGTAAGGTGGTCACGGGCCAATTGTACTTTTTGGCGATCGCTGAAACTTCTTCGGATTTTAAAGTTTTTCTTCTAGCTGCAATTTCATCCACGATCACTTTCGCTCGGAGTTTAATTTGAGCTTCCACGAATTGTTTATAATAGTTCGTGAAGTAGATTTCTCTGGTGAAACCGGTTTCCTCGAGCGACAACGGTATCCCGTCTGTTGTTGGAGGCCAACATTGTAACGCATGTTGAACGCTTTTTATTAACGAAGACTTGGGCACATGTTTACTATTTAAATGCTCCGATTCCACTAAGTTTGAATTTTCAGTTTCGTTTTTAATTTGAACTTCGGCTTGAAATTCGCTTTCAATTTGAATCTCGCTCTCGCTTGGAATTTCTCTCGTGACATGAATTTCGTCTTCGGTTTGAATTTCGTCTTCGGTATTAATTTCGTCTTCTGTTTGAGTTTCTTGCTCTTTTAATGTAAACCTATTAATTATAGCTAACGAAGTTTGCGCTTGAACGTGTCTTCTCGGAATAACTATGGGGTCGACACCCGCGTCGACGAATGTGGGAAGTACTTGCTTACCCTCGACTTTTCGAGTTGGAACCAGGACGAACGAACTTTTTACGCCTTGATCGAGATTCACCGTATAATTATCATTCAATGGCAGATTATTATTACCTTCCAGCGTGATTTGAAAGCTGCACTGGATCCCGACCGTGCGAACAGATTTTTTTTCAGTTGCTCGTGTTTCGGGCTCGACGGTCTGTACATGCACTTCTTTCGAATGACCTACCGGCTTCAACTTGCCGCCGTCATCTTGATAGTACGAATTTATAAATTTATCATCTTCGATTTGACTGGCAAATTTCCTATACAAGGCGTCCTGAAATAGATTTCCTGAACTACATTTTTTTCCCCCGCAAACGTAGCGATCGACGAGTTGCAAAGCTTCTCTACGCCAAATGACAGTCTGAAATCGTTTTAAATATTTACAATTGTTATAAACCACCATTACTTTACAATCTTCCAAATCCACCGCGTTCTTGTATTCATAAAAATTCGCGTCTTTGAATACCCAAGTTGGCTTCCGCAGTTCCAAACGTAGAAAAGCGTGAAGGTATTGAAGAACGAATAACGTTTCGTGATCTTTGTACTCCCCTTCTATCAGTAAATGTTCTCGCACGCGTTTTAAAATTTCGGGATGTTGAGTGACCAAGTTATTCGAGTTGATCGATTCGACAGTAACAATTTCTTTACAATTGATCACTTCATTCAATATCAGTCGAATCTTTTCTAATGAATCTTGATTATGCGGCGTTAATGAGCATTTGGATTCGTTAACAATAAAGTTTAAGAAAAATGTGTAACTTTGAGCGTAAACTTTGCTAATTTCGTAATCCTGAATTTGATTAAAAAAGTTCTCGATATGTTGATGTTGAAGGACCACTTGAAGCGGAACGAAATCGCTACTAACCGATTTTTTATCGGTTGAGCACGATGATATAGCCCACGTAATGCATCGAATTATTTGCTTCACACAATTAGATACCAGTTCGCGAGCTTTTGTTGAATTAAAAGGCGAATATAAAGATAACGGCACTTCTTGGCATTGGGAAAAGCCGAGTAAATCGATTGATTGTTCGTCATCGCGGTTGAGCACACACAAAGCGTAATCGTGAGATTTTTCTGAAACGAAATCGAAATCTTTGATAAACTGCAAAATTTGAGTTCCCATTTTGTTATCAAAGTGCTTTCGATTGAAATAATTGACAATTTCTTCGCCTAAGACCGGCGTTTGCTCTACAATTTCTTTGACCTCGGAGAATTCAGAGCTGTCATTACCAGCGATCCCACTCGTTGGTGATTTTGGTAAAACGGCAAATTCGTGCATTTCGTCATTATCACACTCCGTAACGCCTTTCTCAGGTTCACGTTCAGGAGACGAATCGGGACACTTGTATTCGTGCTCGCTCTCGGATGAAGAATCAGTAAATTCGTAAACACATTTTACTGTCTTCTTCGGCACATTGGTATTGTCTTTATCTACACTTTCCGAAACAATATTTTCACCTAAAACTTCAAGACCGATAATATTATTCACAGCACTCGGAAACTCACTGACAGGTAAAACCGCGCAATCAACTTCACTAACTGCCGTCGCACTTAATATATCAGCTTCATTAACAGTTTCATCAATTGATTTCAATAAATTATCTGCCAATTCATCGATGACTTCGTTCATAACGCATGCATTTGTGACATTTACCTCACAACCTGATTCTCCGTTCGCAATATTTACCGCACTACTTATAATATCGGTTGTAGCATTAACGTTGCTTGCACAATCAATTATTGATACCGAATTATCATTATCAATTTTCATTAAATTACTATCAAGCTCAGTGTTTCTATTGTGATTCAAAATTTCTATACCTGATACTTCGCTCGATAATGGCGTTTCTAATTCAATAGGTATTTGAATATCTGGTTCATTTTCATGTTCAGCTATTTTCTGTTTTGTCGCCATGAGCTTTTCTATCGGCCTTCTACAGATTTCCATCTCGGCGATTCCTATCTTAACGTATGGATGCCATCCCTTAGATGCAATTACTTTGGAGCGCCTTATTTTTCCATTAAATTGGTTACCATCGATTGATGTCTTTGGTAATGTTGGAATATCAACCATATTCTGAACTAAATCTGTCAAACTTTCAGTAGATTTTACAGCACTGTCTGTTGTCCCCACTTCTATATTGACCGACTTTTGTATTACTCGTAAGATAGTCGCTTCAACTTTTGCATCAGTTGATTTTTGAACATTTGGAACCGTAAATATTACATTTGATTCATTTAATACGCAATCGCTTTGCTTTAGGTGCTTCTTACTTTTAGATTTCGGTTTGTTTGTTTCGCACACAAGTACAGCTTCGCCTTTTCTTCGATGATCGGAATGTTCCGAAATTAAAGCTGATTCACTTGATTCAAGTTCATTTTGTCGTTGATGTTCAATTGTTTTTAATTTTTTTGATGTCGACTGGATGTCCTTGCTTAGAAGTGAAGCCCCTTCCTCTGTAGAAAAGTTGAAATGTTCGTTTTGTTTCAAGTGATTCTTACTTTTAGATTTCGGTTTATTTGCTTCGCCCACAGGTAAAGCTTCGCCTTTTCTTCGATGATCGGAATGTTCCGAAATTAAAGCTGATTCACTCGATTCAAGTTTATTTTGTCGCTGATGTTCATTTGTTTTCAATTTTTTCGATGTCGGCTCGTTGTCCTTGCTTAAAAGTGAAGCCCCTTCCTCTATTGAAAAGTTAGAATGTTCATTGGTCTCATCAGCTTTATGTTTTTTAATTTTATTCTTTTGATTCGCGGCAGAATTCAATTTCTCCTTTAATAACGAACTATCTTCGTTCTTTACGTTCTGCACCAGCGTCACCCTTTTCGAAACAGATCTCAATTTCCTCGTGAATGGAACTGCATCAGCCTGTTTAGAATCTTCTACAGATGAATTTCGTGTAGGCCTCATTTTTTTATATATATCACAATTGATCTTTGATTGTTGGAATATCAGCAAGGCAACATTGAATACTTCCTAAAAACAATCGACCAAAATATTAAAAATTGAATTCTTTCCAAAATCATAAAACTTGTGAATAGCATATCTTTTCGAATTAATTTACCTTAAAATGTAGTTATCTACACTATTCTGGCTTTCAGAAAAACTTGAAACTTTTCCGTCAAGTTTATAACTGAAATTGCAATCGAAAATTCGTCCGGTCTGAATAAGGATAGCATAGAAAACTGTTTATTTCAGTTTATAATTACTTTGCTGTATGGAGAAGTTTCAATACAATATTATTTTACTTTGAAAATACTGTATATTATTATGTTTCACATTAACTTACCCTAACACGTTGCTTTCAAATTTACTTTCCAAAAGTTATCGCGCTGGTTTGGTTTAGTTTTAGGCACGATGAAAGAGTAAGGTGATGTAACGAGGGGAAATTTTTTGACGAGTTAAAGTGCGTTTATGAACGACTTTCCGC
>JAQGAY010001613.1:0-13548 GCA_034698085.1 Polydesmus angustus
CGGTAATAAAGTTTAGATTGAAAAGGGAACACGCCAAAAAATTCTTGTTTACTTTTCGCCGGAAGTTATCTGCTTTCAGACGTCATATGTTTTGTTTACTAAAGCGCCATCTACCGTAAAGAATTTGCATCCGTAATCACTGACTGTTGCTGGGAGTTTGATGTTCATGTCTATCGCGCGTTGTGAGCCCGTTTAGTTGAAGAAATGAAATTTATTTTGGATATATTAACTAATATAATGCAGTTGTGATTGATGTTTGTTTAAAGGAATGACATTGTTAGTAAATATAACATTCAATAGCAATGTTTGGAAAGAAGTCTGCTTTCGATCCTAAAAAGGCCAGCCAGAAATTTTTGGACCAAAAGAAGGACACATCAGCTCGCCTTAAACATTTGAAACACATTTTAGGTAATTCACGCTTGAATAATTATCTATTTTTACGTCGACGTTTTTATTTAATGAATTGCTTTTAAATTCTTACATCAAAGTGATTCGTAAGAATATTTTGATCAAAATAAAAGAGTTGGCAGTAGCAGTATTAAAGTTGTGAAAGTTAACTCGAGCTTAAATTGCTTTCAGGACTATTATTGACAAACAATTTTTGTCACTTATCTACCTTGTCATTTTGATGATTAAATATTAGGTGAATCGAAATTTAAGGGCGTAACTGTTGATTTTTTAATAATATCATAATTCAGTATCATAACAGCATGGTGCAAACTTTGTAACTAAGATTTCTTATTATAAAATTAACAACAATTGCATTATTTTTGGCATAGTTAATAATGTGCTTTTACTGCATACATCTTAACTTACATTTTAGCAAATTTTTAAATGTCGTGCACTCTTACTAATTAAAATGTTTATACAGCATATTGATAACAATAATTTTTTCTGAATAGAAAATGTTGATATTCCTGAGGCAAAATCATTGTTTGAAGCTAATTATAGCAGTGTTTATCACGTTTTTTACGACCAATTTATTGCTGTTGAAGTTAATTTAAGGCAACGTGGTAAGTTTAAAATTTCTCCAAAACCGTTTTATTTTTAATAGCGTTTAAAATAATATTGAATTATTTTTTTTCAGCAAATAAATCCTACAGGGAAGAACTTGATATTGTGTTAGTGATATTTGAAGTGAGGAATTTTTTCCCCGGCTTAACTTAATACAGTACTGTATTACATATGTTTAATTTTTTTTTTTGAATGTTTTATTAGAAAATTTTAACGTTGTTGCCTGAGCTAATATCACGAAAATGGATGTGTCACAGTATTGCAAGACTCATGAAAAAGTTGTTGCATCCGGAGAACGCTTTGAAAGTATCTTTTATAAATATTTTTATGTGCACTATTTTTGATTTTTAATGTCATTCTGTTATTAAAGTTACGTAGGGATGCTGTGCGATTATTTATATTATGGTATCAAATTTTGGGAGACAACGCTCCTCAAGAGCTCCATTGGATTTTTGCGTGCCTTGTTCCTGGGTTTCAAGTTTACAATGAATCTGGGTGCATTACGTTAGAACCAATTATTCTAGGCGAATGTAAAAAAGATGAAAATTTAAAATCTAATAGTAAGCAAACAATGTATTCTAAGTCTACATTATAGTGTGTTTAATATTTTTATTTGTATAGCTATTTCTCCTGTCGAAATCGGTCCAATTTTACAACCCCAGAGTGGAGATAGTGTTTGCGAAGATAGTTCTCAATTTTTTCTAGAATGCATAATGGATTTTATTGTTACACAGGTTTGAATGGCGACGCTGTTTGGTTCGATAAACATTAATAAATTTTATTTTTGATTTTCAAGGTTACAAAAATCGAGTGGCGTGATAAAGGGAAAACTAGGCAACAGAAATGTTTTCAATTTTTATTTGAAAAGTTTAAAATATATTATTTACCAATTATCTTCAGCGATTTTAACGGAAAAACTAGTTTATATAATCCTTGCTTAGGTATTCTTTTATAGTAATTTTTTTTCTTGTGCCTGTAGCCTATGTCTTAAATATTTTTTATTTATTTCTTAGATTTACCGGAAATGCGGTCGTATAATAATGGAAACGACATTGCAAACGCTAATGATGGTGCCTTGTGCACGTTAAGTAAAAGTAGTTTAATTCATTGTAAGGTTGTAATAATTAGATGGGTAGCAAATTATACGCATAATAAGCAATTTAAGGAAGTTCTACCTCGTAAAACTCCCTATCAAAGGTAATTCTACCGGCGCATTCTTTTTGGAAATATTTCTATAAATAATTTTATAAACATTATATTGACTACGCAGTGCAATAGCTGAAGAAGGTGGACCTGGGATTGAGGAAAAATCAGCTGGACAGAAAGATGATTCTCACCCTGGAAAATCACCAATAC
Source organism: Polydesmus angustus (assembly GCA_034698085.1). Classification (NCBI taxonomy): domain Eukaryota; kingdom Metazoa; phylum Arthropoda; class Diplopoda; order Polydesmida; family Polydesmidae; genus Polydesmus; species Polydesmus angustus. The sequence goes on from JAQGAY010001613.1 coordinate 2,371, forward strand.
TTGGTGGATCAGTTGATAGAGAAACTCATCATGCATATAATGTTAATGAAGATTTATCTATACTCAACCACTTTATTGTTAAGGACACATTATGCAGCAATCGAGAAAATGTGAACTTTATTCATGAAGTTTTTCGCCAAGTAAAGTTTAAATAATTTTAATTTGAATAATATTTATATTATGTAATTGTTGCCAGGCTTTATTATTACCGTGGTCTGAAGCCGATACCATGAAACGAGTAGTCCTGGTGTATAAAGATTGGATTTCAAAAGTAAAATCAAATGCATTTAATTGTTAACATTTAAAATAAATTTTCTGTTTCAGACTGTCGAGATACCACCATTTTTGCTAGATCCTCACGTAGTATCATTAGGGCATTTTAAAGTTTTTAGTACAGGACATCAAGAACATTCAACAGAAGTACGTTAACCTATTTTTTTTCAAAAACGACATTATTGAGTAATTATTTTTTAAGGACTCTTCTACTGGGCGTAGTCGTTTAAGAAATGATTCGTACTTGGGAGCTATACACAGAGAAAACCTAAATGTCCGGGCTGGGTTACAAAATACTTTGCAGGTTTTTATTACCCATGCTGCAAACGTATTTTTACAAGAAGTTGGGCTAAATAACAAACCTTATTTGAACGACCAGGTTCTCATAAACACATTTAAAACTTAAATAACATAAAGTAACTTTTTGTTTGAATAGGTTGACATTTGTAAGCATGTGCTTAATATTTATCGATATATTGTAATGACGGTATCTATGGAACAATCAACCTGGTAATCTTTAACATATTGATTATAAATTTTAAAAAATTTAATTCAGTACTGATATTCATTTTTTTAGGGAGCAACTTTTACTTGTTCTCTTGCATATTACGTCTCAAATACTTGGAGATACCTTACCAGCAAAGAAAGATGACACCTTAGGGGGTCTTTTAGCTCCAGCTCTCTTTCAAGTAGATTTAATGAATTTCTTTGTTAAATGTTTATATTTGTAACTATTCAAACGTATTAGACTTTAATTGTAACGTGGATTAAAGCAAATCTTAATGTTGCAATTTCTGTTGATCTGTGGGACCAATTTTTACACGTGCTGTCGTCCCTCACTCATTGGGAAGAGTTGATTAGAGAATGGGCTGTAAGAAATTTTAGCCAATAATTTTATTATTTTTTAAACTTTTTCAACTTTTTTTTAGAAAACGATGGAAATTTTGACACGGGTCTTGGGAAAATTAGTTTATGGGTTAGATCTTAACGATCTTCCACTTGATCGATTAAGTGAGCAAAAACAGAAACGCAAAAGAGCGGGAGAACAGAATGCAAGTCATCATTTGCCGAATTCTAAAGTTAGCGGAGGACATTCCTTGGATGGGTCAGGAGTTGCAGATAGAGAAAAACGGGTTGAAACTGGAACTTCAAAATTTAACCCACCAATTCCAGACAGAAAACATCACGGACATCGTTGTCGTTCTATTAGTGGTGATGTGAATGGCAAACATCTTGTAAGACAAGAGATAAGAGCTATGAAAAAGAACTCGATGAGAAGAAGTCGCAGCGATACCAATCTTAGTTGTAAAACTTATTCGGATTTGTTGCCTAGTTCAGAGAAAGTGCACATTGATTCTGATTTAAATGGTTTAATTTCTGGTAAATCTAAACAGTCATTTTAAAAGATTTAGTAGTTTTTTAAATTTCTTTTTACTGTTTCTTGGTAGCTGAATCCGAGCAGGAAGTTGCTATAATTTTAGCATCTGCCGAAGAATATATTAAAGAAGCACATAATAATGCTGGGAAACCTATTAGAAAAACCAAATCTATGGAAGCTTTAAAATCTCGCAATGGTACGAGCACGATATTATTTTTCGAGTAAACATCATTTCAAAGAGTTTATGTTCTATTAAAATTAGTTCACACTCCATCGTTATCTCAGTCGTCAGCTGATGGACACTCTCGTTCGCCTTCCCCATCACCTTCTGGAGGATTAGAAACAAGCAGCATTAAAGATTCACCAATGCAAATTGATAGTGTTAGCGGAGATCAAGTTTGCCCGCCAGGTATACATTTCTATAAGTTATTTAAATTGTACAGATAAAGAACATTTATTGCCTTTAGATGATGCTTGGGATGGAAATAAAGATGAATTGCGAAGCATAATGTCAGGTGGAAATTCTACTGGCTGGCTACCTGATGTTGCTGTTGCTTTGTGGCGCCGAATGATTGGTTCTTTAGGAGATGTGAACAACATCGCCGATCCTGTTATGCACGCACGCGTTTTTAATTATATAGTGGAAATGTTTGAAATTTTAATAAAGGTATGCCTAAGCTATATTTTTCATTATTATTGCAATTGTTTATTTTACAATTTATTTAGATGAGAGACAACCAAGGTGTTACTGCTGATAATTTATCAACTCCTGAGCCGCCAGATCTCATTCCACCGTTAAATATTTTATCTCCATGGTTATTTAAAGTAACTAACAATTAATGTTTTGTTAAATTTAATATGTTAAGTTACAATTTTTATAAATAGGCGATTACATTACCAAATAAGTACAAATTAGGAAAGCTAAGTGCATACCGCTTGTTATGTTGCACGACGATTCGGAATCACGACGTAGCTATTGGTAGGGACCATCTAGTCCAATTTTATAATGTTCTTCATTCTGCTTTGTGTGGAACTGATCAGGTTTTAATATTGCAATCTATTTTTAATGTATTTTGCTTACTAATTTTTTTACTTATTAATTTAATAAGGAAGTAACAAATACCGTTGTAAGATATTGTGGACCAAGATTCTTTTCATTACGATTGCCAGGATCAACAGTTTTACTTTTAGATTTTATACACGCAGCCGATCGAATAATTTCTTCTAGCGATTTGAAAGAGGTGAGTTACTAAAAAAAAATGTTTTATTTGTACTTACAGTTTATTTGATAGGCGCCTCGAACTGAAGCTATGTCTATTTTGGGCTCAGTCATTTGTTTTCCATACACCTATTTAAATATTTCAGTTTTAAAGCCAAACACTTGGGATTTTACTACGTTAGATCCGAAACAGACTAAAGTAAAAATTTAATTAAAAGTGAGTAATTTTTGTATTGTAATATCAATATTTATTTTTAACTAGGATTGCATAGTCAGTGTTCTTTTGAAATCTGGGTGTCGTGAGCCATCAGGATTGTCTCGCTGTGTGGCTTTATGCAGTTTGGCGATTCACCTATTCGAGGAGTTATCTCATGGCTCATGCGATAGAAAATTATTAGATGCATTAAATGTGCTTTTAGCAGCTCTTAGAGTGTGTAAACTTATATTTTTATGGTGTTGAAAAGTGTAAATCCAAGTACAAGTAATTGAATAAAATCGAAAAACATATTTATTTTTTCGCTAAGTATTAAATTTTCAAAGCACTAATTATTTTGGGTAAAATTTAATTACTTGTGTTTGGAACACTTATTTTGATAATCTTTTTTTAATTACATTTATTTTGGGACTTTATTTGGCTTCTTTTACATTATATAATTTTAGCAAACTGATTTGGATTCTGGGAAATCAAAGCGTTATAATGAGGTATCATAATTAACCGTTGTGTTTGTTGGTTAGCATGAGAATCCGCTAGAGATTATTTTAAAAGTTTTGTAACTGTTATGTCTGGAGGTAGTTTAGAATTTTCAACGCATGTTTTATCAAAAAGGTGTTTTATTGCACTTGTTTGTAACTAACTTAAACTGAGTTGACATAATTTTTTTAAATAATTTATTTATTTTAAGCGTATTTTTTTCAGATAACGACTAAAGCAGTAGGTCAAGTAGTCTGTGATATGCTTTATTTGTTAACTGATCATACAGATGCCTTACTGCAGTTATTTCCAGATGTGCCTCAAAGAATAATAGAGGTATTCATTAATTCTTTAAAATAAAATATTATATAATTTCATATTGAAAATTAATTAGGTATTAGCAACAACTTTAAATGATTTAGTGCAACAGCAAGAGGGAATCGAAAACATGAACCGTGAAGTAAATCACTGAAAGTTTTTATGGATTTTTGACATTTTGGCATAATGAATATTTTTAGCATGAACAATTACTCATCTCATTAATGTTTTGTCTTGGAGAATGGTGTATGCGCTTACAAAAATCAATTCTACTTCAGAAAAGTTTAAATGGAATTTCCTTACTTCATTTAGTGTTTAATGTAAGCTAATTCTTTTAATTTAGAAGTCAATTATGATTTCATTTTGATTTTTTTAAATAGGTTTTATATTCTGCATTTGCTGGAGTGGAATGTTCTTTTGATTCGAATTCTTTTTTGAATAATTTTAATCGCACCGAGTTCGATTACCACTTGCAGATGAATAATTTATTAGGAGAACCTCGAGATAGGTTTTCTGGTAAATCAGAAGCAGAGGTTTATTTTGAAAATCCGATGGGTTCAAGTGCTTTCAATGTTGGGTCGCTTTTTAGTCAGCAAACATCTAAAAACTTGGTTAAATTAGCAGCTAGAACGGTAATTGAAAAATAGAATTAAAGACATACTGGTATATTTTTTTAAAAAATTTAATACTTAAATAGATAATCACGCACTTGGTAAATCATCTAAATCATTTTCCCATGGGAATTGGCGCATCTAGATTGACAAGTATGTTGAACGAAAACGATGATAATCCTGACATTTCAATAAGCTCCGACGATTTATCAATTGAAGTATTTAATCTTCCCAATGTTCAGGTACAATAATAAACAGATTATTTGTGGTATAAATTTGATTTTTTTTGTAAATTTTTTTTTTTTTTTAGTTTTTTATTTTAAATAATCAATCTTTGATTTCTTACGTTGAATTGCCAATGCTGGTATGGATGCTGCTATCGGAATTTATTTTGCAAGTAGTTAATCAGTAAATTATTTAGGATGTACCTGGGGGAGGCGTTACAGCGGGAACAACTACTGCAAAATCTCAAGTGAGAATAATAGTTAGAGATGTAAGTGGAAAATTTTCATGGGATGCGTCGGTTCTATATGGACCATCTAAAATTGAAACTGAACGTGGAAAGGATTGTATTAAAGGTAATTTTACTTTTGTTTTGCAATTATAAAATGATTGTTTTTTTTTTTAATATTTGGGATTTACAAAGTTCCAGATTTTAAAGTTCGAAGAATGTTTTTCCAAGATCAAGACGATTCAACTTGTGTTGTGAATCAATCGAGCTCTCCTGCTTTGGCTTCAGTACGACAAAGATTACCAGATGTTCTACCAATATTTGACGAACACATAAATAATGAAAATGTTGATAATCTTAGTGATGTGAGAAATTTAATAAACTTGAAATAATTGATCTTGTAATATCACTAGCATTTTCTATGTTTTAGTTGTTGCAGTATGTTGGTCATACGAGCTCCGAATGTCTATATCGCGCTGGTCAACCTCTTAACATTCCACAAGGCTTGCCTACTAAGTTAACCCACGAGGTTCAAGATCAAATCATGAATACATTATTGAATCAAAGAAATTTTGAACTCGATTACGTCAACAGACGTAAAAATGACAGTTTGTAAGAAAAATATTATCAGTATTTTTTAAAGTTTGTTACAATATTTTTGAATTTGTAGCATGTTAGGAAGTCCAGTGAAGCCTAGTTTACCTTGTGATCCGGATTCATCATTCCAGCATTGTCGTTTAATGATTAATCAAATGGGTTTAATGGCTTGGGATAAACGGTACTTTTTATGCTTTCTGTTGTAAAATTTTATAACAAAATTATTTGTTTAGGTCTTCTTTTGATCTATTAAAGAAAAATGAAAAACTTCTTCGAGAGCTTCGAAATTTAGATAAGCAAAAATGCCGAGAAACTCACAAAATTGCAGTGATATATGTCGCTGAAGGACAGGAAGATAAAAATTCTGTTCTGATGAACACAGGCGGTGGCCAAGCTTATGAAGAATTCGTTGCTGGTTTGGCTTGGGAGGTAATGCCAATAAAATGCATTTCTGACTTTTGCTTTTCCAATTAAAATTGAATTAATATTTTCTTTCTTTCTTAAAGGTTGAACTGAAAACGCACAATGGATTTATGGGAGGACTACAAGGAAATGGAAGTACAGGGGATACCGCTCCTTATTATGCTAATTCATTTTTAGAAGTTATTTTTCATGTGGCCACACGCATGCCATCAAACAGCGAAGAATCAAAGATTCAAAAAGTAAAAAAAAAATTTAACATGAGTAACAAATTTATCATTTTGATATCAAATAGTTGAGACATCTTGGAAACGATGAGGTCCACATTATTTGGTCAGAACATTCTCGGGATTACCGTCGTGGTATTATTACAACAGAATTCGGTGACGTACTTATTGCAATTTATCCCCTGTCAAATAAGTTGTATAGGATTCAAATCTCTCGAAAGCCTCACGTATTTAAATCACTTTGCTACATTATTTTAATTTGATAATAATTATTAATTTATTCTTGATTATAGGTTCCTTTTTTTGGTCCTTTGTTTGATGGTGCGATAGTGGGCCACAAGGTCCTCCCTGGATTAGTTCGTGCTACTGCTATCAATGCAAGCAGAGCTACAAGATTGATGATGCCTGCTTTTCAGCCTTTGTAATATTACGAATTTTTAGCTTGAGCCATATCACCAATCTTATTAAATTAATATTTCTTGTAGTTATAAAGAACGATCTAAATCGTTGGATACTATTATTAAGACTCACAAATATAATTCAACTTTTGAAGAATTTACTGCAAATGTGATAATGCCCAACCAGATGAAATCGTCTCTTGCTGGTAATTAAAAACTTTATTTTAATAATTATTATTTTTAAATCATTTCCTGGGATATTTTTGTGCCTTATTCAGTGAAAATGTGAATATCTCGTTTGCCTTACATTCTTTTAACTTCTTCATTGCACTTATATTTATTATAATTTATTTGATTCGTTTTTGTGTTTACTGTATTGAATGTTCTATTTACCTTCTTGCTTTCTGTTTGTGACTGGTGGTTTTTTGCAAATGCTTGATTTACATTAGATTCCAAACGGGATTCAGGAAGTGTGGTGGCGTTATCCAATTTAGCAGCAGCATTACTGGATTACAACTCTAGACACAGTAACGTCAGTTTAAGTGGTTCACCAGTCAAGAGTCAACCCAATAGTATCTCGTCAACATCCGATCAGTCGGTTATACCTGCATACGATGCTTATCACAAAAGTAGATGACTAATATAAAATTTATGGTATATTTTAATTTAAAAAAAAATGTTTCCTTTTATACAGCAGTTTCGGAAAGTTTCGATTCTATTGAAAGCGATGAAAAGCCTACATCACCAAAGACATCTAAACGTTTATCTTTAAAAGGCAATGCTCGTAAAACGTCACAGGCACAAAGATCAACACCTCCTGAAAGTCCTACTCCAAAAATTAAAAAGTGAAAGTATAATGAATTGTTGATTGGAAGTACGTATATTTTTTTAATAAACCGGTGAATTGCAATGTTAGACATTGAATGGTTTGTGAAATTTTAGAGAAATATTTTGCAACACAGTATATTGAAAAGACGGTTAAAATATTAGGCGGCGCACAGATGCGGTACAGATAGTCTATATGTTTTGAAGAAAAGTTGTGAATAGTTATAAGAGGATTTTGGTATTCTGTCCAAACTTTAAAATATTAATTCTGCGCAATATTTTGTATTTTAAATGATACAAATCATTTTATGAAATGTATATTAATTTCGTTAACAAAAAAAAAGATGGCATTTTTGCTTTATACAATATTACAAAAAAATATGTACTTAATCAACGATGGGTTAGGTTTACATATTTACAGAAAGGAGAAAAAATAGCTAGCTGAATTACATCGTCATTATTCATCTTTGTCGCTCTGTTCTTAAAACATTCTTTTATTTTAAATAAATAATGAGGATATAATATTTAAGATTAGAATGTCTACGATTTTATATTAGATTAAATTATTTCGCTGTCATTCCATAGTAAAGTTTTATTTAATTATTTTTATCGATCTGCAATATTAAAGAAATTGTTTTCTTTACAGAACAAGTTAAGTTATCCTCTGTATAAATAATATTTATTAATTCTATTGAAATTGCTGCGCGGTGAAATATTTTAAGGATTATAAATCTAATGGTTATATGGGAATATAATATTATATTCGTTAAATTCTTTAATCAAAATTTTTTTAACCCGTACAACTTTGATGACTTATAAATTTATTTAAATGCCGTTATACTTAATACTGTAACTCAATAATTATTATTGTTTTTCATCTCTTGGTTTTTGTAAAAATGTAGGCCTATAAGCACGGGAAGAATATTTTGTACAATCAAATAACTAAATTTCAACATTAAGTATATAATTCTATCAATTACAGATCTTTAATTGGTAAAATAAAAAAAATTTCTATTTTACTAAATTTTTATTTGCACTTTCTTAACTTTTTCGAAGACAAAATTTTCTTGCATAATTTACTGTAGACTATAGTTCTTAAAAACATCCAAAGGTGGATTTTATTTTGGACAAAAGCCAAAGATTTCGCAGTCAACATTTTCAAGGTAATTGACGTTGCGTCACATTAAATTTAAGACCCAAATAATTATTTGACTGTTATTAAAAATTTACTTTTAACTGTTGATTGGTAATGGAAATATATAGTACCGTGAAACGAGGATTCTAAGGGTGAAAATTTATAATATACCCTGGTTTTACAATGTCATAATGTATAACAAAAAATTAAAATTACATCACAAATTATTAAATCAACTTGGCATATTATCTTCTCAGATAAGTAAATTTATTTTTAAGATTAACCGCGTATTTATTTGATTATCGATTTATTAATTTTTCAAGCTAAAAATCAAGATTGTTGTTGTCACAGGATTGATAAGGAACGAGCGCTGATCTGTTTAGGGAGGAGCAGTGCAGTAACAATGACGCATTAAAGTTTAAGAAGTTTAGCCATTCATGTGCTTAAAAAATTTAAACATTTGAATTCTTTTAAATTATATTAATAATTAATGGCTTGTGGTTCAGCTTCAAGAAGCTGCTTTGAAGCTATACCAATGAGAAGTAAGTAGCCTGCATTATACAAGGCTGTAATTAATTATTTTAAACCGATTTACACGCTGTGTCATTGCAGACCACAATAATGTAATTCATAAGCTAACTAAATAAATAAACATAATGTAGGAATGAAATGAAATTCATAATTAAATAACGATAAAATATGAAAAATAAAATAATTCTTATTTTAAATTCAATTTAATCGAATTCTACGGAAGCCTTATGGTCATCATCATTATGGTTCTTTTTAAAAATTTTGAATGTTTATTAAATAAATTAAATTATATAAACTAGTTTTACAGTTTCATTATAAAACTTTGATTTTTTATATTAAGTTTTAGTAAAATGATTAGAGGTTCTTTGTAATTTAGTTATTTGTTCGTAAATTTTCTAGTAGCATTTCTCATTTTCCGTAATATCAATTGTTTTGATATTTGAAGTTTGACATTTTGTGAGTCATATTGTGGGTTTTGATGGAAAATCCACTTAAATTTACCTATTTTTATATTTATTTTTTATTAAATTACAGATTTAGGAGAAGCGCTAAGTTCGGAAGAGGAGGAGAATTTAATGTCTGACGATCATGAAGAAAATGAAGGAAGTTGGGGTAGGAATTCTCGACCAAAGAGGAATCGACAGGTTAGGCTCACATTTTTTATACAGTATTTAACAGTCTTTTGACTTGAATAAATTTTTTAAAATTATAGGAAAGGAGAGCTCCTAATCTTGATGAAATTACAACAGTAAACAATCCAAGTTTGGATAATCATGATGGGTACCAAACTAATCAAGACAATTTACCTGGAAATGAAATGGATGAGGAAGAAGAAGAGTTGAAATACGGTGCAAATCATGTGATCAAACTTTTCGTGCCGGTCACTTTGTGTATGATGGTAGTTGTTGCTACTATCAGCTCAGTCACATTTTATACTGAGAAAACTGCATACTTGTAATAAAAAAATTTAATTTCTGTCATTTTGACTACAATGCATGTAAGCTTACTTCTTTTTTTTTTTTCAGAGTTTACACACCATTTCATGAAGAAACTACTGATCCTGGCACTAAGGCTTGGCAATCAGTGGCTAACGCTTTAATTTTAATGTGTGTAATTGTTTGTATGACTGTAGTTCTCATTCTTTTGTACAAGTACAAGTGTTACAAGGTAAAATCAAACAATAAAATATAATCGTGCTTTATTTAGTATTACTAGTGTTTTTGTTTTACAGGTTATTCATGGATGGCTGATTGTTTCATCTCTTATGCTGTTGTTTCTTTTTTCTTATATTTATTTAGGGTAAATTATATTTTTACTAAATTTAATTTCATAATTACAGTATTAATGGTTGGTTAATTTTTTCAGAGAAGTATTACGAACTTATAATGTTCCCATGGATTATATAACACTGTGTATTATTATGTGGAATTTTGGAGTTGTGGGAATGATTTGTATTCATTGGAAAGGACCTTTATTGCTTCAACAAGCCTATTTAATAGTTATTGCGGCGTTAATGGCTTTAGTATTTATTAAGTACTTGCCGGATTGGACTACTTGGGTTGTTTTAGGAGCCATTTCAATTTGGGGTAAAATAATTTTTTCTAATTTAAATTATAATACAAGAAAAAGTAAACAGTAATTTATTTAGATTTGATTGCTGTGTTGAGTCCCAAAGGACCATTACGTATGCTAGTCGAAACCGCTCAAGAACGAAATGAACCTATTTTTCCTGCTTTAATATACTCATGTAAAATTAATCGGCATATTATGTTTTTAGTACTGTAATTAACTTTTCAAACTATATATTACTTTAGCTACGGTAATGTATGGGATGGTTGAGGCACGAGATCAAGCCTCAACCTCGTCCAGCACTGAAGGAACGAACGAAACTGCTACCGGAGGAGACAACATTACTAATGGTAGTTTGATTATTAATTATCGTTATTCAGTTTACTGTTTTAGAATACATTTTTTTCAAATATATTTAAGATGGAAATGAATTACCATCATCCGATGAAAATCTTCCGAGTGAAAGGACGGAGTGTGATGGATATGTGGTGTTAACTCACCATCCTGAGTTTGGAGCCAATTCCAGATCGAATCC
>JAQGAY010001614.1:0-13535 GCA_034698085.1 Polydesmus angustus
TTAAGGAAAAATATATACGGTAAGGCATTTCGAAAGTAAAGTCAGTTAAAAATACGGTAAAACGAGCACAAAACGTTACGTTTAAATAATTCGAAGCGGGGTATATTTAGATATACATAATAAAGGGGGGAAATTCATTAGTGTGCGCACGGTGGGAATTACGATGATACGAGGGGTCATTTAGAATGAGCGAGTGAGTGAAATCTACAATAATGCAAATAGACAGCGTCGTAATGCAACATCCCATGTTTATAGCGACTTTTACGCAACATCCCTACATCCGCGATTCCTCCCTCCAACAACACAGAGATGGATGGAGAAAAGGAAAAGGGGGAACGTAAAAATTCAAATTTCATTCAAAAGATGACTCATTTCTCATCCCGCGCGGAGGCTGCGCATTCGCCATTATTTCATCCAGAATGATGGCGAAGGAAAAGAGGGAGAGGAGAGATGCGAGCGTTCCTTTTCGCCAAATGAATTAAATGTACCCTCGTAAAAACGACTGTTGCCTATTTCTCTTCCTCCTTTAATATTTTATACGCGGTGTATATCCAACGTATCAAAACGTAAGACTGAAAGAAAGAAAAAAAAATATCACTATTGACTGCATAATTTGATAGGCGTGTCACGTTCGTACTCTTAGGATTATCTAACTTTACTTCGGGTCTCGACAATAAGACAGATTCAAAGAAAGCGAAGAAGAAGAAGAAAAAAAAAAGAAAAAGAGCTAAGACTAAATTGCTTTCACTTATCTCAAAAGCTGATCATGGATTATTCAAGAAAGCAAATACGAGACATGCGAGCGGAAATAAGTCATCACGTGAAGCAAAAAGAGTCGTATTAATAAAAGTGAGTTTGTGGGGGAAGAATAGTGTAGGCTCGCGCGTGTTTACATTGACTTTGCTGTATCTGGCGGCAATATGGCAGCCCGCCAAAATAATTGCAGCGCCTTGTAAATACATGTACTGGGAACACACTTTTCTTTTTCTTAATCTACTTTTGTGTTGCTTTCAATCGCTTCAAAAACTCCGTTGCACTCCGTAATTATATTCCAAGATTTTTCCATGATAAGATTCTGCCATACAACCGAGCAGTGTATGAAAGTCTGATTATAATTTAATTTTCAAAAAAGGAAAGCTTTTTATCGCTCATTATTGGTATGTCTAAAGGCGATGAGAAAAAGTTTCTTTACAAAATTAAATAAACTGCGACTTGTTTATAATAAAAAAAAATTCGAAATTCAATTTTCTATTCAATAAAAAATAATTGGATTAAAAATATAAAAAATGCATATAGTATGCATGTAGCGTATATTAAGGTAATACGTTTAGAAAGTATCAAGATCAAAATATTTTTATTATTAATAATGTTTTATAGCCGCGCTTTCGCAATAAAACCAAATGACTATACAAAGTGCGCACAGTATACTGGGCACTTAAAATTATTACTTTATCAAAATTTATAAATACTGTATTTTTAAAACTAAAAAAATAAAATAAAATCTAAAAAAGCAGCAAAATGTTCTATAAATGCAATTATCTTTCAGAAATTAGTAAAAATTTCTAACTTTTAACGTCAATTTCCGGGAGTCCCGTGGCAATCATTATAAAAAAAAACCCTTTATAAAAAAAAACACGTTGACCCCAGCTATAGCGTCAAAAAAATCGAAAAACTACCTCATGATTTTTGAAATACGGTATTGAACTAAATTGACTGTAAATTTTAATATTTCGCAAAATACTGTGAACTAAATTTAATGAAATTTGTATGGCAGCTTCCAATTCCAATTTTTGTTTCATCTAAAAATCTATGAAATTCTAAATACAAAATGTAGAAATAATGATTACTATAAATTGATGCCAATTTTGAGTTACTCGGATATAACGGCATAAATTGCTCGGTCATTTCGATGTCGTTATAACCTAGTCCTACTGTAATTATAACACCAGCATCTATCTATGTACAGATAAATAACTCAAAAATTTATGATAGGCGTATCCTTATAAAAATACTTAAAAACTCAAAATAAAAAAAAATTGATTAGAATTTCAATTCCTTCATAAATTTACTCATAACATTTAACCGCTTGTATTTTGAGTAGATTTCCACGAAGCTAAGAATTTTAATACAATTCAAATTCGTGAACGTCATTGACTTCTTAAATCTCCGAATGGGCGAGTTCAAATAAAAGATAAAAAATGTTACATCTCACACCTACTTACATTATTTTATTTTTAACTTTTAATTAAGCAGTAAATCTTTGCACAAACCGTGAACCGTGCCAAGTTAGGTCAAATATTTACATACGGAATGAAATAACCGAAAGATTTGTAGATACTGTAGGTGGGGGTGGATACGCGAAGGACAACAAAAGCGCGCGACGTAGAGGGTGGGAAGTAGTTCACCACAACATTTAATTTAGCATCAGGTAAAAATATTTTTTTAAAAAAAATATGAACTTTAATGATTTCATAGAGGTCCTTCCTTACTCTTTCAACCCACTTTTTATTCATTCCTATTATTATTCAAATCCAAAGCGAGGCGGTAGTGAGCGGAATGGAGATAAAAACGAATAATCATGTTCCAATCAATCATCTTGATGCTAAAACGCATTGGCACGAGCAAGTGGAACGGCTGAGTAACCGGAATTTATAATATAGAAAAGAGCATTCTGTGCAGTAAAGCGGGTGTCATCTTTTCCGAATCATTTAGGTGACCAAGTTTGGCAAAGTCAAAAACAGTACTGTATTTATGGTAAAACTATATTAAAAGTTAACGCTACTTTAAAAATACTGTATTACACCACTTAACAATTCCATTTGTTAAAGCCCTATTTAATAATTTAATTACATGTGCAATATTGTGTCAGGCCATTGTCCATATCACATTTACTTTTGAGACATTCAATATGTACACATTGTATTTTAATAAAATAAAAAATAAAGCTAACTCAAGCTACTATTTTGCAAAGTACAAGATAAGCACATTTACTCCACGTTTCCCTTTTATAACTTAAAAACACATCCATGTGCAAATGTTTATTTGGACGCCTTACTTTACAAATTTTTTTGTAAGTAGCTCAAAAGAAGAAAACTCTAAAATACAATCACAAAAAAAAAAAAAAAATTTAAATATTTTATCTCTTTCTTACTGAAATAACAAGTAAAATTGACACTATATTTGCTGTAATCTTTTGCCTGCTTTTACCATCCGTTAAATCTGAACACTTTACTATTAATATTTCGATAATTTCTGCCAACATACTTAAGTTAACATAATTTTAACTTTAAAAAATAATGCGTTTGAGTGGGTAAATCGATGCTAAAATATTCAAATGCTCGTAATATGTGCGAGTAAAATCGCTGCAAATTCTCGGAAAGCAGATAAATACATAGAATGATTTGTCGGCATTCGCAGCCCATCAAGATGCTTTTGTGTACGTGTAGACAGGCCTCGACGATAACTTCAAATCGCTCCTTATCTCAACTCCAATGTGTTCTTTCGTCTTGTTTTACGATCAAACACGGGATAATGCATCATACAGGAGGGTGCGGGGATGAAAAGGGTGATAGGGAACCCAGGTTTTTTTTCTTCTTCTTTTACAGTCAACCCTGTGTTAAAAAATCGATAAAAATCGATACTAATGCAGTTAAAATGTGCCCATAACTTACTTTATAAAAAAACAAATCCCCGGAAAACATTTCTATCCGTTTATTCTTTTTATTTTTATTCTATGTACATTTTTTTTTTTTTGCTTCTCCTTTTCTTTCGTTGCCTAACTACATCGACGCCACTACTGGGCTTAAAATTGAAAATATTCTTCGCGCAACATATGCCAATTTCGAGAAGAAAAAGGGGTTGTTTGACTGGCTGGTTGGGGGGTTTTGGAAAATATATTTTTTTTTTGCGACTTTCTAACTGAATCGTTTTTTATGAACCGAAATGTGTGGAATAAATCGCGATATAAGTGCTAGCACGTATTGAAAAGAAAACGTTAGCCATTTTCAATCACACTCTTCCTACGCATTATGTACGTTGTCATAGTGGCTACTACCGTATATACAGTAGTGTGTATATATTTTTTCCTGGCAAAAATAAATAAATAAATAATAAAAAAAATGGACGGCGGAGAAAATGGAATGAAGAGAAAAATGAGAAAATCCGACGTTGTCACGTCGAAGCTTTATTTGAAATTCGTCCTAAAAAATATATATACACTACATATACTGTATAGTAGCTTGTGTAGGCTATAAGAAAAAAGAA
Source organism: Polydesmus angustus (assembly GCA_034698085.1). Classification (NCBI taxonomy): domain Eukaryota; kingdom Metazoa; phylum Arthropoda; class Diplopoda; order Polydesmida; family Polydesmidae; genus Polydesmus; species Polydesmus angustus. The sequence continues at coordinate 4,264 of JAQGAY010001614.1, forward strand.
CGCTATTACCGATTTACGTTTTTCATACAAGCCGTCATCTTCTTGTTTGATCGTCTGCTTTTCAAGAAAATCGAATACATATACATATCAAATCATTATAAGATGGAAGTTGCTCGTGATAAAAAGTTGAATTTCCCCTAGGAAATATATTTCTATTTTTAATGACACAATGTCAAATACCGTATATATGTATATAAAAAAACCCATGTTCTGAATATATATAAAAAAAAACCAGTAAAGTAACTGGCGGCGTCCACTAAAAGCTCCATGAAAGCCATGAAAAATAATAAACAATAGATGCTTTTCATGGATCCACAATTCAATCGCTTGTCTAACTCTAAATTCTTTTCATTATTCAAAAAAATATCTAAAACAGGAAACCCGCAAATAAAAAGCTCATTTCAAACCTAGTTTGAATAAAAATAGCCGGTAATAAATAATACAAAAATGCTTCAAAATATGATTGCATAAATGTACAGTAGCTAAATAAAATACAGTGTACTGTAAACTCGTCAAAAGTGTTTTTTTTTTGTTGACAAAATTGAAAAAAAATAATGTAATCTATAATTTTGTCGATGAGAATACAGAAAAATGCTAAAAAAAATATGATTACAAGTTGAATATTATTGTGCCACTTTTTCTTGCTTATTTTATTACAGTATTCAATGGGGCGAAATAGAACCGGTGTAGAAACAGTGGCATTTTCTATTATTTTGTTTTCTTAATGTTTAAAATGAAATAATCAAACCCATTTTCATGTAACGTTTACTACTGCACAGCACACAAACACACAAGGGTATAACCCCAAACCTTAGGAGAAAGACGGTAGATTTTGCTCTCAATGACCTGTGATCAATTACTTTCATCAATCAAGCAAAGAGAAGAGTAAACGTGGAAGAGGATTTGAAGAGTCGTAACCGTAGCCCAAACAACATACGTACTCCTTACCCCCGCGAGGACCTAAAACAAACTTAAGCGTTTTCCCTAAAGTGGAATCAATTAATTGTGTTTATTTTGAGGTTATTGCTCATTAGGCACGGACATAAAAAGTACTTAAAGTGAGTCATTATTCATGACACTTACGCTCTCGCATGCCAAACTAGTGTTGTGTGGATTGGTGGGTAATTGTTTCACACTTCCTCGGCCCAAAGCTTCCCTTTTCCTCTGGGCACTGAACAGCCGTAATTCCTTCTTTTCTTCCTCGCTCAGTCCGTTGCAATAGCGCACTTCGCTGTCGTGAGGGGGCAGTTGCTGCAACAGCTGTTTAATCCGGTACTTTTCGCCCATACTATTTACGTAGGGTATTTTGTCTTCCGATAAAGAGGAGAAGTAGAGATGCACCTGCAATAAAAAATCAACATCAAACACGTGAATTAAGGTAAAGCACGCGAGCGGCGTAATTATTATGGATGATAATTAATTAAAAGTTATTGGATAAGCCCCAAAAAGCCCACAAAAACGTGGATATAAAACATTATACAATACAGTAATAAAAATTGCAACGTTTTCCGATATCATACTGAAGATACTACTTAAAAAATAACTTGAAGAAATAATCGAACGACATAAAATTTTGTTTACATTAGTTTCATAAATATACTTCAGAAAGTAATAATTTCGTTTCAAAACAAAATTCTATTTCTGGTCGATCAATTTTTATTTTTTAAAAAAAAATATTAGTCATTTCGTAAAGTTACGAGTCAAATAAATCTACATTCCCCGCGCTTATAAATTCATACGCGGCAGAATAAAAAAATTAAATCTCGAAACTAGTTAAAGAGGTCAATGTTTCAGTAAAAACCGGTTAAAACGAAAGTAATTCGTCTTTCACAAGCGAGAATTATTATGGCTACGACATTTTGTTAAAACAAATCATTTTTTTTTTGGATCCACCTAAAGTTTCATCTCAAGAAATTTCTACCTCGTCTTTTTGATGTAACTTATTAATACGAAATGGAGAAAAAAAAATTAAGTTTTCAAAGTTTGCCATTTTTTTAATACTTAAAAATTTGTTTTAATCCACGTCAAAACCAAAATGAAAAATTAACTCGTTCCCGTAACATAGTGTTGTAGTTAAATCATTTCAAAAAAGTGGTACATTTCCCAGAAGTAAATTTTTTCAGTAACTCACTACGACGGGTAAATTTCCTTAAAAACCAAGTACGAGTACATAGAAATTTCATTTAAATCTCTTACCGCGTTAAAGAAATTTATATTCCATGAAAATTTATTTTGATTCGTCGTACCATATGCATAATTCACCTGAAGCAAACTTAGTAAAACATTTACATTTCTCCGTAAAAGTAAATAAAACATTACATTTCTTATTCAAAAGTTAAACTTCTTAATAAAAATAATAAACAATGTAAGTATTTTTAACAACAGCAAAAAACGAACGTGTAAATCAAGCGCAGTGTTTATAGTCTACGAGGAAGAAGAGAAAAAAAAGCAATTTCTTGTGTCATCTTGTAAAAGATTTAAAAGTGTGTCTCCTTATGTGTACGATACTAAAGAATTTGCCGTTGACAGATGTAAAGGGACGAGGTTATTCCCTTAATATACCAAATTATTCACCGTTCCCATCCGTTTAACAAGACTCGATAACAAAGTAGTCAAAAATTTGATTTGATGTACATGATCAACAACAAAGTCGGAACAGAGAAAGATAGAAAAAATAAACGAAAAAAAAAATACTATACAGCTGAAAAAACAATAGAGAGATGAAAAGTGTTCGGAAAACAAGGAATGAAAAGGGGAAATAGGTTATCCCATCAATGAGATGCTGCGTTCCACTTAGACTGCGATTTATACGTAATTCGAAAGGATTAATTATTTTGGTCTTCCTCGCTACACTTGTCAAGAGTGATGGATGGCGGTGTCAGAGCCGGAGATAGTAGCGGGGGGAACAAATATATACGGCGCAGGAAAATAGCGTCATTATCATAAAGATAGGAGCGATGTGTCCCACCCGCGCCTTAGCATTCGGATGACGTGACCAGAATAACGGAAAGAGAGCATTCCGACACTTTTACCTACGTACAAATTGCGCCGCGCATTCGAATAAGCACACAAACGCGACTCGACATCACAAACAACGGAATGTAAACACCTACCGATAATAATTTGTAAACCTCACAACTTGGAATTAATGCGAATTTTTCTCCTCGACTTGCATGCAAATGTATTACCGGTACTCGAATTAATCGCCATTTCGCAAATATCGTTATTCAAAATTCAATGTTTTTCTTGTCAAAATATTTTTCAAAAATAAATAAAGTATTATAAAAAAGCATTTTTCAAATTATTTTTTTATTTAATCTAAATCAAGCTTGTTTCCAATAACAACTCAAGGAAGAAAAAAAAATATCGTAGATATTGTAGGCCTAATGTATTTTTAAAGAAATTTTTATTCATAAAATACGTTCGTTGTTTTGATTTGCTGTAAACAACTGACCATGCATCATACCACTTTAGGGAAATGGTCAATGACTAGTGTTTTTTTTGAAACTTCATATGTTTCTGAGAAACAAAGCAGAAACCAATGCTGCACTGCAGTTACCCGGTGTGAATCACTCACTTAAACTTGTTCACGTGACTTAGCACAAAGGCTAATTCAAAAACTAAATGACGCAATTTTTCATCTCGATTTATAGAGGTTCAATTGATCGATCGTTGTTCCATTTATAGAGGTACAATCCTTTAAAAACTTTGAACTGCTATTTATTTACGCACCCAAAGTTTGACAGTGAGCAAACTAAATCTTCGAATTACAGAGGTTCTTGACTTGTCGAAGATTACCGTAATAAAATAATACCGGTATTAAAGTTATTAAAATTAATTTATTTTATTTAATTATATTTTTACAGATGTTCCATTGGGTTTATCGATAAAAAGTTGACCACAAAATTTGTGTAATTTAAACTTTCATAATCTTAACATTAGTAACACCTTATCGCAACTGCGCTGCAATGAAACTGGTTTTTAAACACTTTTTTTTTTGTAAATTAATATAAAAAATTAATAATTTTTACCTCAAATAAAACAATTAAATTTTTATTTCTTTTACAAAAGCGAAAAATCAATAGACTTACAGTGAATAACATTTTGTTACAGCTAATACACTTTTTATTCGGTGCTACTTTTTTTTTTTTTAAATAAAGTTAATTCCGCTCTACCCTTTTAGAATTTATTCATCTAGGTTTTTGAAATTTACATTTTACAGTATTTTCAATGCTAAACAATAAAACTTTCTTAAATAAATTAACATGTGTTACTCGAGATAAGTTTCGTAATGTCGTTAGTGAAGTAGACCATAAGAAACGATAAAAAAATAACCAAAAAAAAAAAAAAAAAAAGAAACAGGAAATGCTGGTCACACTATATGGGCACATTAATTTTCTTCCCTATATCATTACCATAAATCGAATAACTTCCGTACGCATCCAGCGTTTCCAAAATACTGTATCTACACTTAGTTGTTTTATTTCTGATTAAAGAGAAAATATGAAATAAAAATGTCGTATTGCTTTAATTAATAAAAGAAAGAAATAAAAAATAACTTCGATCGAGATTTATATATAAGAAAATAAAGCCCCAAACATCTGGCAACATCTTTTTGACAGGATGTAGTAAGGCGTATAGTTATTCTACGCACGACGTAAACTGAAGGCGATGGCCAAATGTTTGCCGATTCGCAGTTGATGGCCGCTATAAATCCGGATATAGAACTAAGTAGTTTTAAGGGATGCCAATCACGACTCCCATTGATCACCCCGAAAATCTTCTACCCCACCACCACTACCGCCCACTGGAGCTTTGTAAAAGAGAAAAAGCGCGCTTTACATCCGGATACGTCTAAGCTCATTTGCGGAGAAGAACGGAAATCAGCGAGACTACCGTCAAACTCGCACAACATCGAACACTTTTGAATGATGAAGAAAAGAATCCACAACGACAGATTTGAGTTCTATTTTTTTTTTTCTTCCTTTTTCTTAACTTTTAAAAAAGAATAGCGGAAAAAGAAAAAGAAGAAGAAAAAAATTGCCCGAGATTTAACAATGACTAAAACAGATGAGAATGGCGTTGATACGCACCGCCGATGTAGCATCCTTAAATCCTCCCGGATTAAATCTCGACTGCTTATGCGGTATCTTCATCCTCCCTTTTAAATCTTCCGCCTCATTCACCCACCAACCTGTCACTTATTGCCCCCGCGTTAAACACGAGAAAACACACGAGGGTGATATAAATATCCTTAGCTATCCGGATTGACTAACCCATTACAATTATCCGGATAATCGATCGTTTGGAGAAAATACTAGGGGTATTTAAAAAGTAAGTTTCCCTCATCAAGAAAAACTGAAATAATAATGACAAAATTGCAAACAATATTTATTTACGCTTGTACACTATTAAATTAGATAAACTGTAATTTTCACCCCTTTCTGAGCATTTCCGGTACCTAAACAACAGCTTTTTCATAACCACTTTATAAAAATCTGCCGCCAATTGCTGTTTTTTCGACTTTTTTTTAGCAATTTTTTTGTTTTCTTTACTTTTTTTCACTTATTTTAAATCAATTTTTCTATCAATTCTTTTTTATAAATTTTTTTCACATTTTTTTTTTTTTAATTTTTTTCACATTTTTTTTTCACATTTTTTTTTCAGTTTTTTTCCAGTGTCTTTAAAACTTTTTTTTTATTAATTTTTTTTTTAAATTTTTTTAAAATCTATTTATGTCTGTATCAATTAATTTACATAAATTTTTTAAAATTGGAAAAAAAATGATAGGCGAAAATTGGCGACAGATATAGATGAGTAGGGAATCAAAAAACTGTTTTTTAGGTACCGGAAATGCTCAGAAAGGGGTACAAATTTCAGTGTATCTAGTTTAATAGCGCACAAAAGTAAAAAAAAATATTGTTTGTAATTTTGTCATTATTATTTCACCATTTTTTTTTCTTTCCCCTTTATAAATAAAAATAATATTTTATTTTGAATGAGTTGAATTTTATTTGTTGTTTTCCGGATAAGTTTGTGAGTTCGGATAGCTGAAAAGTCGGTTATTTATAGTCCGTATTTAAGAGTAGAAAGCACCGTCACGCTCGATGCATCCCAAATGCAAATGATCCAACCTAGCCATAGTTACCGCGCTCTTATCCATTTTAATACCACTCACCGTTCCTGAGTGAGTCGTATAAACGTCAACACCACTTTTCACTAAGGATAGTTAGTCTCATCGGCGGTTAAAACGCCTATAAATTTATTCTAATCCCCGCTTAATCCCAAATAAAACCCACGACAAAGCTTACGAACAATCCCGCTACCGAAACCGTACTAGTACCTGCGTTCGTAACGGTTCCTCCCCTAACGGTCATTTCAACTTAAACAATGACTTTCGTTTACCCTGTGCACGAAAGAATTGGTTTCATCAGTCAAAGAGCAAATCTTAATTATTTTTTCGGAAATAAAAAAAAAAAAACGAAAACAAAATCCACTTCATAATTTTTAATGAAGAGAGATTTTCTTAAGTAGGTCTATAGAAACGTTTAATATTTAACGTTATAAATCACTAAGAAAGTTTATTCCGCGAAGAAGAAAGATTATTGATTGCCGAGAAATGAAACAACGATCAATAAAAAGTCGAAATAAAAAAAAATTCCGCGTTTTATTATTTTTTTTTATTAAATTGAATTACCACGACGAACAAAAGTTGAATAGGAAAATGATAATTATTATAAAAATAAAACAATCTGTTTTCCGGGCTAATTACGTAGGAAATTAATTATCAAAATAAATGTAAAAATTTTTTCTTCCGGTACTAAAATAATGTTTATCTTTAATTTAATACAGTATGCAAAGCATGTGCAAATTTCTTTTCAGTATATTTATATTCTACCGTAATAAGTACCGGTTCATATACAACATATAAAATCTGCATAAAATTAAATGTTTATGGACGTGTACTTTTAGTTTTTATAATGTTCGTAATCTTTTAAATTAGATTTATACTTCACAACTTTACTTAAAAAAATTTAGTTTTAAATTTAATAAAAAAAAAATAAAAACTATAATAATTGTTAAAATAGATTTTTTTAAAACATAAATGTTCAACCGTAAAACACGCTTCAATGCTTTTGCTAAATCCTAATTAATTGGCAGATTATAAAACAAAATTTAACGAGTTCCTTAAAAAAAGAGAAAGTTTTTTTCATAATTAAAACAAATTTAAACAATTTCTGAGTTTGAAAATACCGGTTCGAATATTAGTAACTATTAAATTATAAAACCGTACACATTAATAACTATTCCATTACCATATCAGCGTACACACAAAAAAAAAAAAACAACTTCAAAAATCCCATATTTTTGCGTATGCAGTAATATCAATAGCGAAATATCAAACATTTTACTCATATGCTTTCACAAATAACGAAACAAATAACTAAAAAAATTTTTTTTTTTTTGAATAAAAACATCTAAATTTTTAAATAAAATATGTAAACATATTCGTGATTTTTTCCTAAGTCAATTCAATTAAAAACTTGGAAAAACTTCGTATTGACCAAAATTTCATGTAACCAAAAAGCCTAAGTAAAAGTACTGAAAGCAGTGCAAAAAAAAAAGAGGGGGCAATCCATAAATTGGCAAAGAAAGACAGGGACTTTTACTTAGTAATAGGACAAGTGCGTAAACAGAGTGAAGGAAAGGGCCTATGGGATTCCGGAAATTCGTATTAAGTGAGCATCATAAGGCTTAAGTAGGATGGAGAAGGTGTTGGTAAGCCGACAGTCGTCTGCAGATGATAAAGACGTCTTTTTTTTAAGGCTAAGAAGTGAGTAGGGAGTTGTCTTTCTCTCATTCGCCCCTACTGCAATTGCATCGCTACGGTACCCAGCGCCACTAGCGGTGATATATGACGGGATTAAATTAAGACGGTTATGATCGCAGCATACGCTACCAAAACGACTATACATTTATTACCTGAGAACACAGCTGGATATTTACCAGGCTTACTTTTTATGACTTTGGCAACAAGGGAAAAAGAATTTTAACACTTTTAGTCGAAAGAAAAAGCGGTCTGCTCTTTCGTTCGGGTCCTAAAATACGCACCGTAGCATTCAATAAACAGGCGGCAAAAATAGCATCATAATAATTTTGACAAGGCAAAAATATTTTTCATTATTATTATTGTAGCGGGTGGTAAAATGTCTTTGGCGCGGAGAATCGATAGCAAATGAAGAGAGGGAAAACGCCATTCTGTTAATCCGAAAAATAAACTTTGCGCGCATTTTCGAAGAAGCAGAAGAAGATGATCAATGATGGGGAGAGCAGATAAAAGGATTGAAAAAGAAAAATGTGGAGACAACATCAGAATTGGAAAAATACAAGTTAGTTTTGTTTGCTTTAATGATGCGCGAACAGAATTCGTACTATTCGTACAGTAATAAAAAAATAAAGTAATCATGAGCCCTAAACACTAGTTTCAAGTTGAATCAGAAACTAAAATTCCGTCTCCCCCAGTGAAAATATCAAAAAGTCTTTTGTTTTATATTAACAAGTACCACCAAAAAAAAAAAAAAAGACCTAGCGACTCGTCATTATTATTATTATGATGGATGATGATCGTACCCTACGGTAGTTTTAAAATATCACTCGTCTTTCGACACTTTTAACATTTTACATGAACAGTAGTCGAAGTGTAAAATTTTAGTTAAATTTGTCAGTATTAAAATGTATTTATTAATTTTGAGTCACAATAGTTAATCATTTTCGAGAAAAAAAAATTAAAAACTGCAGTATTTTATAAGTACAGTATAATCACCACTCGCCAATAATTACCAATTTCAAATTAATTTCTCTTTTGAAAGCTCAGTCTTCAACTACGAGTACTGTATGCCACAGTTAGTTTTAATAATAATAATAATTATTACTGTAATTAAAGAAAATGAATGTTTTAATTTAGCTCGTAATTAGTTTTAATCTACTTGGACGCCACATTTGCATGTAACAGTAGAACCCCTGCAATCTAAACCCCTCCAATCCGAACAGCCTTACAAGAAAAAAAACCGGGAAAAAAAACAGAAAAATCAAAAAAATTTGAGAGAAAATTTTTTTTTTATTATTATTTAAATACTGTATCGTAAAATAAATCATTTTAAGACATAAATCCCGTTAATCCGAATATTCACCAATCCGAACAAAGCCCGGTCCCAATTAGTTCGGATTGGAGGGGTTCTACTGTAATTAAATGCATAAAATGTAAACTGCTT
>JAQGAY010001615.1:0-13528 GCA_034698085.1 Polydesmus angustus
AAACGGAAAGACAAATACATGGAAAAATAGCTGACATATTCACCTTCAAAAGCCTGTAACTTGTTTTTTAAAAAAATGTAAAAAAAATGTAAAAAAATCAAATCCACTTTAATTAAACATAAGCCTCGTATAATAAACAAAAACGCATCAACTGTTTAGAAGACGAAATTCGTCAGTTGTTTAGGAGTATGGCTGAAGAGCAAAGACTAGAGTATGTTGCTAAGATGAGAAATATTAACTGCCCGAAACAGCATCCCCACCGTTTGATAGTTTTCTTTATTTGCAGTATAACTTATGATGTGGAAGGCTTTCGTAATCTCTGTTACTGTATGAAAGAAAAAGGTCGTTCACAGGTGATGTAATAGTCGAATCGTTTAATAAAAAGTTATTCAAAATTATGCTAGGGCAGGGTACTCGAGCGACCTTTGAGTATTTGTTTAAAAAACTCAACCAAAAATAAAAAAAGCAAGTTTTTTTAAAATTTTGAATGGAAACGTGGAACCAGAGATATTTGTCTTCTAGTTGCATCTTATTAAATTACTTGTCGTTGATGAATGAAGAGCAACAGAGACGTGTATTTGAAAAGTATCCTGATGATGTACTGAAATGTTTGTTGCGTTGGCCCATGCAATTCTTGTTCATGGAAGCGGTAGAGTGCGGCTGGCCATTTATGTTGATGGATGAGAGCGCCATTTCCAATGCAGCGTTGATGGAATGCAAGGAAACAGCTGTGGTGAATAGCTCCAAGGATAAAGAAGACGTGGAGAAGCAATTGAGGAGTGAATATCTTAGTCGACTCGTTGAAGTTGTGATGGAAGAAAGAGTCAAAAGAAGATTGTAGGTGTTTTTGACATTTTGTTTTTCAACACTACACTACTCAAGATATTTTTTGTTATGTACTGTATTAGAGTTTAATTGGCAATGCAGGATTTGATATTATTGTTGACATCGTTAATTGTTTATTTGTATGTTGCTTTTTTCTTCCTTCCTTCTTAATTGCCTAGCTGAGAATTTAAAATTTGTGTAAAAATGTGTTTTTCTGCAACATCGATAAAAAGTGTATGGATAGCTTATAGTTTGTGAGACTGCATCTGAAAATAATTTCGTAATTAAAAGTGAAATTCAGGTAAAATTCGATTCCCATTAAATTCCCAAAATAATATTACTTAAAGCAAAGTGCACATAATATTTGTAGAACAATTCCTTAAAGTTTCAAAAAACTATTTTATATTTTTATTATTTTACTTCGAAATTTCAATTACATGTACGTTTAAAGAATTATCGGGAAAACACTACTATACAATAGTATTTTTGATTCAGAACCTGATTTTAGACTAGCGTCCTGTCATTCATGAGTAGCCCTCACTAAGCGACAACACCGAAGCATAGCAAGTAGAGATCGAAGATAATCTTTGACAACACTGTCAACGGATCCGCCCAACGTCTCATCCGCCACATGTAAACGTCTTCGTTTTGCAAATTTTGTAGAAGTTTTACAATTTTCTCGAATCTCAAGATCCAACGATAAGGTATAACTGCTTAATATGTAATAGACCTCTGACAATCTACGTCACGAGCAGACGACAAAATCTCGCTGGAGGTATACCGGCTGATACAGTGCATTGGATTTATACAAGTTTTCGGTGTTTTGAATAATTTTTTTTCGTAAAATGGTTAATTTTTGTGCTGTTTACGGGTGTCACAATCAGGCAGGAAGAGACAGTGTATCTTATTTTCGTTTTCCTGCTATAAATTTAAGATTTAACCCAGATATTAAAAAATTACAAACAAAAAGGAGAAGGGCCTGGATTAATGCAATAAAAAGGGCAGACTTGTCAAACAAAAAATGTCACAACTACAGAGTTTGTTCACTTCATTTTATAACAGGTAATTTTTTGTAATATTTTTTTATGTCTAATTAAAGTTAATTGCTCAATGTGCTATTTTTTATAGGAAAACCAGCACAACTTTTGGATGAAAACAACCCAGACTGGATTCCATGTCAGCATTTGGGGCATGGAAAAAATGCTAAGGTACTTGATTTAAATAGACATGAAAGAGTGTTACGACGAAGACAACAGAAGCAGGAATCTACAGCCGACAGCGACCATGAATGTAATGAATTAAGTGATCTAAATGAAAGTTTTAATGATACCGAAAATGAAAGTTTTAATGATACTAACATACATACTCAAACTGATATGACATGTAATGATATACAATGTCTTGAAATGGAATTGCAAAAATTAAATTTAGAGTGTTATCAATTAAAGGAATCCTTGTCATTGTCATTATTTACTGAAGAAGGCTTCCTAAACCAACCTGAGAAAATGCTATTTTATACTGGATTACCCAGTTTACCAGTTTTTAATTTTTTATTAGAGACAGTATCACCTTTTATTATTACAACCTCAAGCTCAACTTTAACTAAATTTCAACAGTTATTCCTTACTATGATGAAGTTGAGACTGAACAGACCTTTTACTGACCTTGGCTATAGGTTTGGGATTTCTAATCGTACTGCATCTAGAATTTTTTATAGTGTTATTCATGTAATGTGCGTTTGGTTACAAATGTTTGTGCTGTGGCCTGGGAGGGATCAACTGCAAAAAACAATGCCACTCTCATTTCAGCATACTTTTGGAAAAACTGTTGCTATTATAATTGATTGCTTTGAAATTTTTATTGAACGACCTTCAAATTTGCTGGCCCGCTGTCAAACATGGTCCCAATATAAACATCATCATACATTAAAGTATTTAATTGGCATTACTCCTCAAGGTGTCATCTCATTTGTGTCCGAAGGATGGGGTGGCAGAGCAAGTGATAAACACATTACAATAGAAAGTGGCCTTCTAAAAAAAATTATTCCAGGTGATGTTTTATTGGCAGACCGAGGCTTTAACATTACAGATGAAGTTGGTTTCTATTGTGCTACAATTAACATTCCTGCATTTACAAAGGGAAAACTTCAATTAGAACCAAAAGATGTGGAAAAGACTCGGAAAATAGCTTCAGTTCGTATTCATGTGGAAAGAGTGATTGGAAACATCAAGAAAAAATACAAGATATTAAATTAAGTTATACCAATTGCAATGCTGTCCAAAAAAAATAATGAAAAAGTAGCATTAATAGATGCAATAACGTTGGTTTGTTGTGCATGCTGCAACATTTGTAAATCTGTTGTTCCACTGGAATGAAAATGCTTTAAAACAATAATTAAAAATAAATTGCAAAGCTTTAAAAATGATTAAAAACGTAAAAAAAATGATCTAAAATGCTTTAAAAAACGATTAAAAACGTGTAAAAACGATCTAAAATGCTTTAAAAAACGATTAAAAACGTGTAAAAACGATCTAAAATGCTTTAAAAAATGATAAAAAAACGTGTAAAAACGATCTAAAATGCTTTAAAAAACAATTAAAAACGTGTAAAAACGATCTAAAATGCTTTAAAAAACGATTAAAAACGATCTAAAATGCTTTAAAAAATGATTAAAAACGTGTAAAAACGATCTAAAATGCTTTAAAAAATGATTAAATAAAGTTCATTCATACAGTTACGGTACCAATTATTATTTTTGACCAACATTTAATTCCAACGAAAAATATTGTAAATGTGGTAAACAAATACCAGTGCTAAATTTTTTAAAAAAACATTAAACAATTTACTTTTTATGCTTTAGCTGCTTTACAATTATTGCAAATCCACTGACCTTTAGGGATTGGCTTTAACTTTAAACAATCTGTATGAAACCACAAGATATGGCAACCATCATTGTCACACATAATCATTTTGCCACCTAATTTTTTTTTACATATGCACCATGAAAACACTTCTTCAGTTGCATCACTGACTGGAGTATCAACTGGAACAGTCACATTTGATGGAACTGTGGTTATACATTTACCCAGTAAATCAAGTCGAATTGTTCTTTTCCTATTTTTTAGTGGTTTAGATTGGTTATCACCAGTTGGGTTTGGTACAAATGATTCAGAAAATGGTTCCACTATAGATAAAATAGCTGACTTGTACCCAGTAGAATGCAATTTGGTCAACATTTGATGAAAGTCATTCTCTGTTGGAGCTGGAATGTTTTTATTTTTAAAAAAAGTTGCTGTTTTAGCTACACAAGAAGTTTTGGTTTTGCCATCCATTTTATCATATTTTTTTTTTAGGAGTTGAGAAATCAATTTCATTAATTTTTGCATATGCAACATCCTTATTAGGGGGTGGAGGCCAATAAGCATCTGTTTGTGTAACTGAACGTCCACTTTTATGTCTTTGAGCAAAGTCAACATAAAAAAGAAGAGCACTAACATGAGTGCAAGCTTCACCAAGACCTGCCATGCAATTGCAATGTGCTGACACAATTGAAGCATTGGAATCCACAATAACCCATGGCAAAAGTGGTTTCTCATTGAGTCGTTGGGAATGAATAACCTATAAAAAATGTGCAACAAAAAAAAGCAAAATGATGTTGGCTTTATGGATTGCCTCTAAATAAAAAGTGTCTTACCTTTGATGTTATGATATGGTATTTATTTATTTTTATATGCTTCACATTTCTTACCCAACCACATACAAATTGGTTATAAGCTTCTAAACTTTTATAAGCTTTAAAATCATTAAGTGTGTACACACTTTTGGTGAGAACAAGGTAGTTAACTAAGTCTGGGTATGTCACCCCCGGCAAGCTTTCAACATCAGTAGACCATTCTTTGGTATTAATTGTATAAGGATCTCTATTATTAATTACGCTAATTTTATTAGCATACCTTTTTGCTACTATACCCTCTAAACTTCGAAAATAATCACTTTTTTCCACGTTAGATACTGATGGGAGTGCAGTCGCCATTACAAGTATACCTCCAGCGAGATTCTAGCAGACAAAAAGTCACGTGGTTGTCAGAGGTCTATTGTGGTCATTGGTGAAAATGGATTATACCGTAATTTATAGCTGGTAGCTTTCTAAAAATATTTTCACAGATAAACCTTGGAAGTACGTACAAGGAAATCGAGACTCCTAAATGTCTGGAGATCATTATTTTGTTAAGGTAATAACAGGGTGTAATAAATTACTGTATGTTCATTAACTCTCTGAATGGCGGCTATTATTAATATGTCTTATTTGTTTGTTCCTTGGTTGAAGATCGAGCAATTTACAATACGTTTCGTTCTACAAATTCCAACGCTCCAACACATCGTTTTGATAAAAATAGTAACGCATTTGTGGACTCAATGTGACATTTTCGCCCAAATTGCGTGATCAGGTAATCTATTTCATGTTTACGCCCTAATACAACACAGGAAGGAAAGGAAAGCGATCGAAGAGAAAGTGGAGAGCAAAGTCTCGACTCTTGAATTATTACCCAAACGCCTTAAAAAACAACTCCTCATTTTGATGAACCCACTGGGAACGTGCAGCTATCATCACCTAGACAATATTAATTCTCGGTTTTCAGAAATCTTGTCACCTCAACATCTGCATTGGACTGTGCATGGTAATTTATATTATGCGAAAACGGCAGAGGTAATAATAAAAGAGGAAAGATTAGACGTTGAAAGACGCTTTAAAATAGCTTGCATCCACTGTTTGGAAGATGAAGCGGGAAAGTTGTTTCAAAGTTTGGACGAAGAGCGAAGACAAGAGTATGTTAAGAGGGCGAAACGGATTACGACAATTTCTGATCACCACTATTTGATAGTTTACTTTACGTGCATTGTAAGCAGCGATGTATCTCACTTGCAAGTTGCACGAGTTTTTTCAAGCAATGAGGTTGTCGACACACACATCGTTTTATACGTACCTCTTTAAAGTGATGCTACCTAGTGGTAATCGAACGACGTGCCAGTATTTGTTCAAAACACTTAACCCAGGAGAAATAGATCAAGTTTTAGAAAAATGTCGAATGCGAAACTTGAGCCATAGACACGCGACTTCCAATGGCTGCGTATTGTATTACTTGTCGCTGATGAATGAAGGGCAACAGGAGCGACTGTTTCGCACTGATGGTTTTGAATTGTTGCAATGTTTGTTACGTTGGCCCCTGCAATCCTTGTTCGTGGAAGTGGTAGAACGCGGCTGGCAGTACATGGATGTTGTGTATGCGTTTCCCTCATTTTACATTAGCGCCGTTATGCATGTGCGTATTAATTATTGCATGTGCATGTTTGATAGTTCATTCCGTTGTGCGAGCTAAGTGAAGTCAGTTGACTAATTATTGTGCTAAACATTCTTATTTTTGGGATTAAATTAATAATGTAATGTAATTGTTATACTTAACAATGGACAACCATGGTTTTGCATGCCATAATTTTTAAAATCTCGAATGGTTTGCCAGATTATGACAATGCCCAGTTGTTTTGGGATGGTTGGCGATTAACTTCGGCTGAGTATAATAAACAACGCTTTCTATGTAACGAGCTACTTTTGGGAGACTTATTTCTAACCAAACAAGTAGAATTTATTCAATTAGTTTTTAATGAAGGGGATTCGCTTTTTATAAAAAATGAAGTCAATTGCTAAGATTACTACAAAGTGTTGACGGATGAGAGCGTGATTTTTGACGCAGCGTTGATGGAATGTAAATATACAGCCGCTTTGAAGTGCTCAAAGGATCCGAGAGATATGGAAAAAAGATTAAGTAGCCACCGTGTTGGTCAAGTCGTAGATACTGTGTTGGAAAGGAGACTTAGCAGAAGAAGATTGTAATTGTATTACAGTAGATATTTTATTTTTTAATATTTTTGTACTAATCAAGTTTTTTTATAGTTAAATGGGAAACTTCGGAATTTAAAATTTTTGTTTACTTTGTCAATGGTTTTTGCTTAATATTTGTAAGTTGTATTTCTATCTTTCTAGCGTAATATTTAGTGTATATTGTAGCTATATATCTGTTTTGTTGCTTTCGTTGGTTTGGGGGTTTGTTTACCTGCGCACAGATGTTTATTATTGCTTCGCAACGACACCGTTAAAATACAATAAAATTCAAAGTTCGAACACAATTTTCTAGAAATCTATTTATTAATTCCAAAAAAAAATCTGGGTACCACTGCTCCGACCGGACACCAAACATTTCAAAAAACTCAACAGTTTCAGACCATATGGAAACCTCAATTTAGTTTATTATGGCGTCCATAACGCCAATGTGTTTCATTAAAAATCAATTTAATACATTCTACTTTCTTGGATTGAGTTAAGGGATTGATAATGGCTTTTAATTAACTCAGGAACATCCGCAAAAAAGCAACAAACTTAAACAACTTCAAAATAATCAAGTTTAAAAATAGAAATCAATCACGAAGTTTTCAATCCAACTGTAAAGAACTTGTGTTGTTTTGGTGTTTCATTAAGATGGTTTTATTATTGCCTTTTGAATGATCTCTTAATGGTAAATTTACTGAAATATTAAAAATAATTGTAATAAAACGAAAATTATGTAACATTATTTGCTGTTTTGCACCACATTTGGCTACAAGTAAAAAAAAACCATCCCCACAAAGTGTTTTTTTAAAGATGATGATGGTGCTTAAAATACTGTGCATGAATGGAAATTAATTTATTTCGGTTATTATATTAATTAACTACATCTACATGCATGCATATAGCCCAAATTCATTAATTTTTCTGTATTTAAACAATTTAAAGTGTGTATAATTTCAAAAAGTGAATTTTACTAATGGAACCCTATCTTTAGCTTGTAATTCCTAATCTCATAATACGCGATTTTATATAACGTGGAATTTTTATGGACCTTAAACTCTGTGTTATATGAGATTTAAGTGTATATCAATATTTTTTCAACATCCCTAGGTAGAACCAATTTTGCCTAGGCAGAACTAGTATTGACTAAAAAACGTTTGACCTGCAACATATATAAAAGGAAGAGAGTCTGACTTTTTGTGACCAAATGTGACATAAGTGGAAAGAAGAGGGGGGGGGGGGGGGTTACAGCGCCAACAGTTTGTTGCTTTTTATGGGGTGGACAATGTGGCGACGTGTGTAATTAAAAAGTGGTGGGAATTTCGAAATAAGTCAGCCATTTTAGTTAATTTAAGAAAAAATGCTATTGATATTTTGCAACTAATATACTCAGCCACATTCATAGCAGTTGATTTGCTAGCTAGGTCAAAAATGTGCTCAATAATTTGCTTCAACACAATTTCTGAGTAAGAAGTCAAAACTAAATTAAAATTATTCCAGAAGGTTAAAATATTTTTGTTTAGCTGTGTTTTCTCATTGAAAATATTCTTTGTAAAGCTTTCTTTAAAAGATAAAAAATCTTCCAAATATAGTTTATCAATTGAGTCACAAATCCAGAAGAAATCGTTGCTTGGCCTCACCAGTTGACCCCTATCATTTTCTTCAGTCAATAATTTGCTGTCATCCAAGCTTTCTTCATGAGTAGCAATTTTAAGAAATAATTGCCAGTTTGGAGTGGATGTTGCATGAATTTCATTTAATTTTCGAATAACATATCCAGATGAAAACCTTAAAGCACCTTTTGCCACTTTCACAAATGCTTGAAAGTAGTGAAAAGACCTGTTCTTCAAAACTTCACCAATAAAGAAATGAAGAAAGTTTGGCATGTGGACAATTTCTCCTGGTTGGTTAACTCATTGAACTCCTTAAAATAATTTAAATAAAGTATTTATTAAAATGTATTTCAAACTATGAACACCTTAACAATATTAAAGGACTCTTTAAGTAAATGTAGATCTTCTGCATCCTTACTTATTTTGTGCAAATATTCCAGTTTCTTATAATTTTTAGGGCCAAAAATTGTTGCTACACATTTGCTGAATTTCTACCACTTCAAATTGGCAGCTGCAATTGCATCTCTTGCTGCTTTTAAATTCACAATACATGTCGAATACTTATTTATGTGTTTTTGAGCAGCAAGGCAGCAATCTTTAATAAATGTATCTTCCTACATACCAAATTCAATATGGTTTAAATATAAATCTGAAAACAAATTAAGCTAAACAAAGTTACCTTATTATCCATTGAATTAATATTAAAAAATAGCACACATACAGTTAAAATAAAATTATTAATTTATTAAATTACAATTTTAATATATTACTATATGAACATTCATGTTATAGTGCAAATTACACAGCAAAATCTGACTAAAATGGCCACCATGACATCCCAAACTTTAGTGCACGATATAAAATATATGAGCATGCCAGAAAATCATAATCCTGCTGTAGCTTACTTCCTATATAATTCCTTGGTCATACCTTGACTAGAATTATGTGACATTTATAGATTATTCTTAGGGGAGTGTTTTACCAAAAAATTCCAAACAAATTTAATATAATTCTAAAATCAGACTAAGCCACAGCAACGTGTTGCTGCATATAGCTAGTTTAATATAATAAACTAAAAGTAATTACTATACCTGGTTGATGAAAACAATTATTTGGGCGATGAAAGCAATTATTTGGGTGATGAAATCATGATGGCCGAGAAATTTGAAAAAGCCTCAATAAGAATTTCAGATAGCAAGTAGATTAAGAGCCTTGATGTTTTTTTGAGCAAGTCTATTACAAGCTTCAATGTCTTGTTGAGCAAGTATTTTATGACCCTCAATGTCTTGTTGAGCAAGTCTATTGCAAGCAAACTAGTCACCAGATGGTGTGCCCAATGTTTTCTACTCACAATTGAAGAAGCTTTAAACTTTATAACTTTGTAACTCATTTTAATTTAATACCGTAATGTAAATAAAAAATCAATTAAAATAATAATAATAATAAGATTACTTGTTGCTTTATTTAAAAAATTATTTTTAACTGTGACAATTTCTTGGCTGCATTTTAGTTTCATGAATCACTTATTTGCTGTCTAACATTTCTACATTTGAAAAAGCAGCATGTTTTAAGGTAATACAGTATTGTTTTTGGAAAGACTTCAATTATGTGTTCTTTGGAACAACATATTCCATTTTTGATGTTAATTTCCAGTTTGTCAATGATCTCAGCAAAAGCATGGAATATTTAGGGATATGTATTATAAGAGTTGGAAAAGTATTTTTGTAGTATTGGTATGCAAAGAAAGCAAACGTCTGGTTTAATCACAAAATGGGGATTACTGTCATCACTTAGAAACTTCCTCTGCTATTTATGAAACAATTGCACAGGATTGTCACATTTTATAAAAAAGAAAAAATTTGCAAAAGAAGAACTTGAAATGTATGCTGAAGAAATTAATCTTTAAGCATCCTATGAAGTTGAGTCACTGGCAAAATTGCTATTCTACGCGACACTTGACAAATTTCATAGCAGTAGAATTCGTAAAACCAATAATGTATAGATTTAATCAGTTTATACCAGGGATATGTACAGATGATAATATTTGTATGACATTAATAATTGTCTTCTATTAACAAAGATATTTTAATAGATACTTTAATAGATATTTTAATAAATGAGTAGCAGCAGTTACATTCAACACTAGGTTACAGTGTGGTTGTAAAAAGTGTATCCTTTGTTTCCCTTAGTTTCTTTGAGTCAGACAAATACAAAACCATCACCAAACCCAATGTATGACAAGCACTATGACCATCTAACGAGTGTTTTTAAATTACAGTCAAACCTCTAGTTGCAAAAGGCTCCACTTACGCACAAATCAACTTACGAACAAAATTTTTAAGCAAATTATGACTCGAGTTACGTACAAAACTCGACTTACGAGCTCAATTTGATAGAAAATAGTGCAGTTTACCAAAATTTAGAGCCGATAGTAGTCTTAAAATTCGATATTTGCCCTGTTTTTTCGTTGACATTTTTGAAAAGTTTAAAAATTAAAAAGAAAAACAACATTGGTTATTTTTTTTATGAAAAAGCTAGTGTTAGTGAATCAATTAAAGGGTATTTTTATTGTTTTCCGGGATTTATTTTTGAAAATAAAATTTTTTTTAAAGGTAGGTATACATGAAAAAATTCGGGTTGGGAACAGATTAAACACTTTTTAATGCATTCCTATCGAGAAAATTGTTTCAACATACGAATCTTTCAACTTACAAATGGAGCTCAGGAACGGATTGCGTACGTAACTAGAGATTTGACTGTAATGGAGTTTTTAAAGAAGAATTGAGAATAAAGAAGTTAAATTTTAATGAAAATGAATGAATTTTTTAATATTTACTTACATCTTCGATTAATTTTAAAAATAAAAACCAATTTTTAGAACTGGACCTTTCCAACTGAGCCAGCACATGTTAGCTCAATTAGCAAAATTTTCAATTTAAAACACAGTAACGATGAAAAATAACATCTGGCACATGACCTCCACTGAGTTAGCAAATGATAACTCTTTCGCACGTGTCTGTGTTGCGTATGAGATGTGCCCTCTAGTTTGTGTAATTTGATATTGAGATTTTAATAATTTATTCACTTTTTCAACTCCTTTTTCATTTTTTTATATGTTTACACTTTAATCTATTTTAGTATTTGAATTTTTTTCTCTTTTAGTTAAAGTGTAATGAACCAGTTCTTTATTGATTGATCGGTATAGCGAAGTGAAAAAGAGCCGTTTCAATCAGTACTTTAAAGTGATTTAGTTGCATGAGATTTTGGATGATTTTATAGAAATAAAATCAGTCTTTAAAGTCAAGTAGTTATGTAATCACCTATTTCAGTTTATTTTATTTAAGTAACTTAGTTACAAGTATTAGTTTTAGAAAAAAAACCTTAAGTTTCATTATAACGAAGCAGTAAGTCATACTTGAAGCAGACGATTTTTCGGAGTGTAAACAGTAGAGTCACTGACCATGCTTTTACTACTCTAAAAGGCTTAGTGATGATAGTTTTTACTATAAAGAAAACTTTCATTCACAAAAGTGACTTTTAGACTTAAGAATCTAAAGGTGATTGAACTCTCCTACAAACTTGCTATACCTGGTGTTCAGTCTCAAGGGACCCGACATTCCACTTTCTCTACCTTTTCTCCTCCTAACCTCTTTCTCTTTTATTAATTTATTTATTTAAATTAAATCATGTAACTTAGACTTTACCAGATCTATTTTATTATTATCACTTAGCTTGTGATTTCATGATCACAAGCATATAAAACTTATTTAGAATTGCGTAGCCTAAGGTCATTTTGGTCTTTTATTAATAGTTCATTGAAATCATTGATTTTGGCTTATTTTGGTCTTATAGTGATAGATATCACTAATTTATTTTATGTATGCTTACTTATGTTTTCTATTATCAATTTGTATTATTTTTATTGATTTTTATGTTTAATTATGTTTGTTTCGCGTATCGCACCCCGCGAAACATACTCTTACTAATTCTTATGTAACTTAGTGATCTGAGCTCAGATTCTCTCATACTAGGACTCAATCTTTAGAGGATGCTTAAGCGCTTCTAAAGACTCCAAGATTGTGAGATTTGGACTCTAGACTCAAAAGTTATGACAGTGTAACGGTCGGGTTAGGTGCCGCTGGCTAAGCACATGATTAGGATTATTTTTATATTTTTAATAACTCTTGTCATCTGAGCTTTTAGTAATTTTTATGTTGATCTCAAAATTGAGATTATTTAACTCTTTTCTTATTAACTGACTCTTCTAGTTAGTCCTCAGACCGGATGGTGTTTAAAAGTTTAAGAAAATCATGTTTAGCCTAATTTTATTTTTACTATGTTTATGTATAGAGAGGTTTTAGCTTTTTATTAACTTTTGATGTGTAATTGCTAATGGGCACATGACTGATATCATTTTATAGATCTCAGTCCTCTCTTTAATATTTTGTAATCCTCATCTAGGGTTAAGCCCGATCTCAAGACTTAGTGGAGCTAAAACAACTTTATGAATGTTTGGGATTTTCTTTTGTAAATGCAGGGGCAGGAAGTCTTTTTGCTTTCTGGGACTCTCAAATGTGGATGCAAGGAAAAAGTCCTAAAGAGCCTGAAGATCTTAAAGGTGATTTCAGAAAAATCCTTTTGTTCTTGGGATTTTTGAGAATGGGGGGCCACAAGCAAGATCCGGCTCCCCCGCACCTGTTTTCTATGACAGCAGTGGTTCTGCTCTATTTACCTTCCACCATTTTGTGGCGCAATAGAAGACTCCAAAGAGTATAAAAAGAGCCACCAAAATCTGTGGAAGACACTTAGATTTTGACTTTTGGGATCTTGAGATCCTAACTTCAGTTGAGAAGAGTTCTGAAGAATCTTCTTAAAAAAATTGTATTTGATTTTTAACTTAGTTTTTGCCTCGTAAGCCAGTAAGCCTTTTTCATGTTTTAAAATATTTTTTTGTTCAAAATTCTGGCTTTTACTTATTTTTATTTTTAACAATATTTTATGTTAATTTAATTTAAGTTTTATTATTTTATTTTGTGCTTCAAACTTGGCATTAATTAAAAGTGAATTAATGCCAATACAACCGCTGTGTTAAGTATCAAAAACAATCTTGTACGCGTGTGTTTGTGATTCTTAAATTTTTGTAAACATTTCTTGTGTTAAAGTTCAAAAATAAAATTTATTTTTAACTTTAAAAACATTTCCTATTTCG